>WJEZ01000177.1:0-39499 GCA_009869925.1 Thalassaphorura encarpata
CACTGCACTTTCTAGCTACTTACGAACTGAGTCCAACTTCAACCCATTAGTTCACCTTGCTCTGTTCTGTTTTGGTTTGCAAGATCTGTCAATCAAGTCCAATAAAAATATTTACATAATAATTCATAATGAATTTTTCATTTTATTTATAAAAAAGAGAATGCGAACTAAGGCGGGATTAAATTGAATACATTTATCGCCAAGAATTTGAGAAAATTTAAGGGATTACATCTGTAGCTTCACTAGTTTTTTTCAGTCGGAGATCTCTCTGTTTTTTGAAGTATTGGGTCGTGAAATGGGTTGATACAAGAAGCAAAATTAAGGTTAGGTTTTGAGCTACTGATTGCTTCCAAGAAAAGCTGAGTTTATTAAGCTTCCGGCTAAAACTGCCGACGAAAAGGTTTGTTTCTTTGGCTGACCAGTGAAAGTTGTATTTTTGTGAGTCTGAGGAAATTTGAAGGAGGTAAAAAGAGAAGATTGCCTAGGTAGTGGTTGCCTCGAGGCGGAGTCAAAAGGTAAGACTTGAGGAAAGTGTAAAGAGTGAGGTTCCCTTGGCGTAGTATAATATCAGATCAAAATCGGATGGTACTAATGATAAGTTTTGATCGGTCTGCTTCTGGCCATAGGAGTAAAGTTTTATAAAGGGTCCTCCAAGGGTCCCACCATTGTAATTATTATGCGAGAGACTCAGAGAAGAGAGAAGCATCCACCGCTACGCACAGACCTAGCAATTACAACCCACCAATTTTTATATTGAACCTGAAATTACGAGCCGCACGATGGAATGAATGGCGCCGTCTGCCTTACGGCCTGGGAGGAACTTAACATTTCTTACGCATTTTGGCACTCTTAATAATACAAATGTAGTTCGATGAGTATATCCTAGCTCATTAGCTTCTCAAAATTATGTGAAGCATCTTTGCTACTGTTTCATCCTTAATCATCAACATTTTTCACAATTACTCAAACAAACACAAGAAACAACTCTTCATCTTGCCAGCCATTTGGATTTAAGACAAACACTCTGAAATATTCAACCTAAAATGATTGCTGATTAATTTATCACAATCAACCACTTCATTGATTTTAATTCGTACGTACTACTCAATAATAATCTGTGAAGGCGAAATAAGAACTGAACACCTGATGTTTTGTCCGCTTTATTGAAAAAACTGAGATCTAAATAAAAATCTCAGAACCAAGCCAAAGGACAGAAAGGTTTCAGATGATTGTGAATCCAGGCAAGGTGCAATAAACTAATAAACATAAGTATATAAATTTTTTGTTTGGCTCGGCTCAAACAAACCGAGAAAGATTTTATTTCACCTGTATTGAGTATAATGTGATGATCTCAAGATGTGCAACTCAGAACTCAGTCAGCTCTGCTCAAATTTTTACAATAACCATTAGATCCAACGTTTGTCTTATCTGTGCGTTCAAGGATTCAAAAAGCCGACGGTTAAAAAAAAATACAGTATACGTATTTGATAGTTCAGAAAGCGGAAAGGTGTGTCGGCAAACAAATAATTGGAACACGAAATGAGAAATACCACAAGCAAATAGGTTGGCTGATGATAAAAAGTTTATGAGTTCTCTGACTGCTTATCCTACTGAGAAAAAGACACAGGAATCGAGTTAACACATTACGTAGGCATAGTTTTTGATTTATCGGAAGGAACCAACTTATTAAAGTAACTGTGAATCTGGTAGCTCGGACCGGACGGGATGGACTTCAAGACTTCAACTACTGAATAAAAATACACGCATCTAATAATAGTTAATCCATCATTACCCATTCGGGTGCTTGCTTCTTCTATATGACACTTGCCTCTGGCGTCACAACTGATTCGACCGACCGAGTAACCCTTGAAACCAATACTTATTTTGAGGATGAATCAGGAGGGCATTTCGTCTGCTATGCTTTGGAAATTACGGATGGCCCCTGCTTTGCTAATTGTTCGTCAGAGTTAAACATAACTCTTATGTTCAGTCTGGGTCAGCCCTAGTCTCCCAGAATTTCAACTTGGATCTGTAATGCTCTAACTGATATGAGCATAGGAACGGAACCCACGAGCATAATCGATTCGAACAATAAAAAAATGACGAAAGTTTTCTAAGAGTCCCTTAGCCATTTGCGAATTTACTATTATATTTAGATGTTAAGATCCAGAAGGATGAAACTAAGAGATTATAGAAGAATCATCTATCACGAGTTTCATATGTGTGATACCATTAATCCAAAGGCCTTCATCCCATAAAAAGCCACATGTAGGAACACACTAGCCCAAAAGGGATTGTTTAAAAATAATTGTATTCCACGGGTTGAGTCGAAGGTATGCGGATCGAATTGATGAAAATATCACAAAGTGTACCAGCTACTATAATTCGTGACAGTCCCTTTGCATTATGACTGCTCTCCCTTCAACTGGTGAGAATATTTTGATGTCATGTGTTTGTCTTGGACCAATTTCATTGCTCCAAGACGGCGGCGACGAGAACGTTTTTGCCCCAGAGTAAAAAGCTTTTTGCTCGCTTACATGTTGCAAGACAAAGAGTAGTGGTTTGAAATTTGGACGTGGAGTGAAAAAGAGCAGGAAAGGACGAAGAAGTCATTGCTTGCATCCCATCCGCATCCTTTACATCCACGACTTGAAAACTTTTTTTTAGATAATAATATGAAAGAGAGCTGTAATCATAAAGGAAGGCCTAGAATTTAAAGTCTCCACGACAATACCGTAAATTATCAGCGCTCTGTGTTTCAATGAAGTTTTCTTTTTCTCTTGCTGAACGTCCATGCTTGTCTTTTCCCTTTTGTGAAGCCAATCAAGTAGAACGAAATTCTGACCTTTCAACATCAAAATGGACTGTTGCTCACTTTTCAAGTGTCTGACATCGTACTACACATGCTTAAATGAATTATATTTCAAATTTATCAAATTTCTTTTATTATTCACTTACTGGGGGAGTTTAAAAATACTTCTCATTTCAAAACTGAAGGAGAAATAACGTAATAATATTTGGTGTTTTCAGAAACTCACTGAATAGCACGCTTTTTTATCCGATTTTGATATAAAGTACAGATAAAAACGAAACTATACTGGGGGTATAAAACTACTTCTCATTTCAAAACTGAAGGAGAAATAACGTAATAATATTTGGTGTTTTCAGAAACTCACTGAATAGCACGCTTTTTTATCCGATTTTGATATAAAGTATAGATAAAAACGAAACTATTTGATAAAATCCGGGTAGGTTTTCCTATAGAGCTGAATTCGTTCAGTCTTTGCTTTAAAATGTAGCAGAGTACTTTTTCCTTTCGAATATTAATTAAGAAGATATCACTATTTGTGTAATTGCGATTAAGTAGATTAGAAGAGTAGAAAAGTAGTTAGTACTTCGCAAAAAGTAGTGAGGTTTAGCAAAAACAATTCCACAATTTCGCGAATAACTAATCGGCCCTTGTGAAAATCTGCGAACGATACTTTATTACCTGGCAAAGCCCAGCTAATGCAAACGTTATGTCCGTCTATCTGTTCGCACTCCAGAGGTCGCAATTCTTGACCAAATCGAATAACTCCGCAGATTTGAGAATTTCAGCGGTTGGCTCCCCGGGTGTTCTGGGCGACTTGCTAGGTACAGGGGATCAGGCGCCTATCTGTATAAAATGATTCAAAGGGAAGCAGATATAAATTGAATATATTGAATATAGTCAAAGCGATCGTGTTTCTGAGGAAGCAAAAAAACATTCGCGTTTCTCGATCAATAGTTCAAAATGGTGCTACTTAGTTTCGGCTTGTAACAGCATCTCCTACCAGAGATCTGAACCGATTTTCAAAAACTCTCCACCCTAAGAGGTCTGATAAGGTCTTAGTTTGTTAAAATTTTGTTTAGTTCTAAAGTTATTTGCGAAATAAAAAACTTCGTACAATTGTCACTGCGCTTCACGATAGATCCGTTGGCATAGTATGTAATACTATCATCAAGTGGCAGTTATCTAACTAATTTATTGGAAGTTGCTTCGAACCAATATATTGAAAATGGATACTTCCCAACTAATAAATACGAAGCATGAGCTTGCAATTACCAAATTCAACAAATAGTAAGCTTCACAACCTCAGATAAACTTTCATTCCAATTTAAAGGGCAGTCATTCAACTAATATCTGAAAAGCGGGTGCTTCCAGGCTGTCAAGTATGGCTAAGCACCTAAACACACCAAGATCATCCAACCCAGAATGTTTTCAGATATTGTCACAATTTTTCATCGGGTCATTCTCCGCTCAATAAACTTTGTCGTGGATTTGGTACATCTCACCAACCGAGTTCATACATTTTACAATACATAGATAGAACCTCTTTTCCAGCTCCATTTCACCCGTCTACGACGATTCTTTATTTCATCACTGGTTTCAATTCCGTTATCCCAACTCAATGGTGTACTTTTTTACTTTGCTTTGATGAGATTTCATTCATCTAACGATTTAAAAATATCATGGTTTAGAATAAATGTACGTGCATATATGATGAGTTTCTTGCAATTAGCAGTGCGAATCTGCAATGTGCTAGCTACAATGGGAGTTGATTGAATTCATTTCTTCTATACTCGAGTTCATTCATTGGGACATCACGTTGATCTGCTCTGCAAGTGTGCTTGACTTAAAAAGCTCCTATTGTTCCTTTCCGAGTGCTCACATACATGTTGGCATGCACTAACAAGGACCCTAGCACAGATTCGGATGTGACTGGATAGTTGAAAAATCTAAAAGGGGTATGCGAGCCCATTTGGCCAAAAAGGGTATAAAAGTGGTGAAAGAAGTGAAAATCATTTCTCGAGTTATTGCTTATCTGAGTAGCAAAACTCTTAATCTCTGGCCATTGTGTTCTTTCCAGGCAATTGTATGAAATTATTTTTAATCAATGTTTAACACATCAGATTTCGATTTCATTTATCAAAAATATAATAATGTCCAATACTTTTAGGTAGAGCTTTCACTGAAACTAAATCTAAATGTCGAGCACCTGTTTTTATAAATGCTTACTTTTTAATAAATCCTACTCAGGTCATAAAGGAGCAAACGAAAGTCTCGAGTCATCCGGAGAAGGACTGAGGATGGGATGAACAATTACAAATTAATAATTTCAAATGCACTTACTAATTAGTGAAAATTAAAAAGTCATCGGTCACCCTAGGAGTGCATGCAAAAGTCCACTATGTTCAGGCAAGCAGTTTAGCTAGCATAGCTCTGTAACATTATATTCTGCAACTTTTTCGCAATTGAAAGATACTTTTTCTGACCATGAACTTGAAATATAACATTTCAACGGAAGGTGGAAAATTATGAAATGCAATACTTGTAAGTTTTGAATGATACTGATTATTTGCTCATATCGACCCATTGAGAAGGGTACTTATGTCCTGAGTTGTCAAACTAATGGTCTTGTCACAATGGTTAGGATTAAGGACTAATCCTAACGCTCATCCGTCCCGACCCACTACACACTTCATTTTGAGTTCTTAGGATTCGTATTGCATTGCACAATGGACGGTATGTAAAACCTGACCTGTAAAGAGGGGAGAAAAGAGGAAAGAAAAAAACTTTGAAACGGAAGTCGAGTCTCATATTTCTATCATCTATTTGTAGGGTCAATCAAAAGAAGTCCCTCTGACTGGAGTGAAGGGGACCTTTTGTACTCTGAAGAGTTGAAAGGGTTAGAGTCATAATGCTCCGACAAGATCACGCCTTCCTGGCCAACTCACCTGGACTCCCTTGACATTTACAACAGTCACCCACACAAACAACTGCTTCCTGGCGTGTGCTCTAAATAAAATTTAAACAAATGCACATAATATTCAATGTGTCGGGGGAGTGCTAAGCTAAGGCATCGGAGCTGCGTGTGCAAGTTTTGATTTCAGGGACTTCTCTTGTCAGGAACCCTTGTATAGAAAACCCGTATGGCACGACACAAGGACGCAGCACACTTCCGATTTTACCTTTCTATATTTTATATCAGCATCAGTACAAAAAGCGTTGAAGAAATGCCCAGTTGGCTGAGCGGGTCTCATATTAGTTGAATCTAAACTCTCAATCCTGTATCTAAACATTTTCATCTTTGAGAGAAATAAAAAGCAATTTTCATGAATTCGCACACTTAAAGAAAATAGGATTAATCAAAAATAAAGCCGTCTTCAAGATAATGATACATTTCAACTTTGGCCTAAACCGGCACTTCCATTATTGTCCAATTAGAGTAGATCACTAACTTGATTTCGACACTTAAGCTGGCTCACTTAGCTGCATCGTATCGTATCGTTAACCTGGATCCATTTAATGATAGAGCTGCCTGATAATGTAAATTGAGTTTGTTACGCTAACAATCTAAAATTTATACTTTAGCGTGAATTCTCGAACCTTCGACTTGGAGTAGAGCTAGAGGTTTTCAAATCATTAAGCCTTACCGTATATACCGGTGTCCAGTTTTCTGGATTATTACATATTTTGGATGAAATCCAGGCAGGTAGGCCGGGCATTTTGGTTCAGGTTTCCAGTTATTTCGAAAGGCCAAGTACTGGAGACCTATAATAAACTGAGCGCACCTCCGTTACTGTATTATGCATGGGAATGAATTATTGATGGAAAGGTGAAGGAATAATTGCGCTGAATAGAGAAGTGAACAAGGTCCTCATGTTCCTTCCCTCATGCTCCTGTCCCACCCGTCATCGTTTTCAAACTTTAATAAATTCACGAACCGAAGCCCATACAATGCCACACACATATGGAAATGTATTGCATCAGAATACCCGCTTTACTTGGATGAAATTTAGCATTTATGTACCTAACAATATTTTATTTTTGGCATACATTTTACCCAACTCAAATGTTTGCACATTCCATCATCTAGATATGAAATGTGGCCATATTTTTAGGAAAATTACGAGACCCAGTCTCAATACATTTAGGATCCAACTGAAATGGCATAGCTATGATTACAAAATATTTTAAAATTTGGCAATTGGCATTTTAAGTCTTAAGAAATATTTACAATCAACGAAATTTCGTGAATTCAAAAATATTATTGCAAATTCAACTCCGTCGTGGAAAAAGCTGAGGATTATTTTGCAATAGTACTTGGTTTACCTTGAGGGAATTTTTGTTTGACTTTCTTTCTATGTATGGTCTGGACAGAAGAACATAATGATAACTTTTTTCTTGAGCCTATTCATGGTTGAAATGAAGTTAGTCTAATAAAGACAATTCGCAAAGGTTGGTTGGTGCTAGGCTGTGATGTGCTTGCTACATTGTTCAAATGTGGTAAGGATGCATATGAGGTTGCTATAATGTGTACTCATGAATATTTTTATATTGTTTTTGAGACATTCAAACAACTCTTTTAAAGGACGGTTTGCGGTTAAGGCATGTGATGTGGTAAGCGCAAGCAAGGTCTTGCCTGACAAGAAACAACAACAAAGCAATGGTGACTAGAGTTTTACGCACGCACTCTGTTCTTCTGTTATGTATAGTGCAATAATATATTTTGCTGTTTTTGTTGATTTGCTTTTGGCTGACATGTTAAGTTTTTTGCATTGAGAATATGCTGCAAAAATGTTTAGATGACATATCTCTCTCATGTGTGGCAATCTTGAGAGAGAAAGGAGACTTTGAGTGAGTGACTATTGCATGTGGCATACAAAATGTAGAAATTCTTTACCGTGTGTTGCTGAGTGAAGGGTTGAAGGCGAAGAAGAATGAAATGAAATGAATTGAGAAGGTTGATAATATGTACGATACGTTTTGGAAGTTCAGGAGAGAAGAGCACCAGAGCCAAAGCTTTGCTGTAGCGGCGACTTATTACAATAATAATAAAAAACATAAGGCAAGGCAGGAGCGGCAGCGGCAGCGGCGTGAGTGAGTGAGTTGCTGCTGGTTCTTTCCAATCCTTTCGTGATTTGAGAGTTAAGTTACTTTAAAGAAAATAGCACGCAGACTTTTATTTCCCAAGCTAGCCAAGGAGTTACTTGACTTGACTTGAGACATGGGAGAAGGTCGCATCCTTGATGTTGAAACATTAGCAGTACAAATCTTTTGAGTTGTACTCGTACGCTACTGTCGAAATATTAACAAAATGTATTCATAAAATTTCAGCATGCATTTGCATGGACACGTGCATTTTTAGGGTGTCATGTTAAGGGAACAAGCGTTGGAGCCAGGACTTGTCATAAATTTGACAAAATCAAGTTAGTTAATTGGATCAAAATATTTGAGAAATTTAAATCAATAAGTAGGCTTTTGAATCAGACTACTATACTATAGTTTTGTGTCTCATCTAGTAAGCCAATGTGGACACAGAACGAAGAGTTCTTTCTTTATGTAGTCTGCTTTGCTGCTGTCTGTATAATTTCGCACAGTGCCGATGCGGTGCGGAGGAGCAGCCTTGTGTTCTGTTGAGTCCATTGCTGATGAGCACGGTATACAATGTCTCCCAATGTACAGAAAGAACCGGACCCGCCCAGTCAAATTATAGGGCGAAAAGCCAACTCGGGAAAAGTTTCCATGGAAATTCTATCAGACTGTACACCCACACATCTGCCTGCCTTGCTTGCTCCCATCAAAATATTCTCTTCTAAGCTTTTTAGACTGCTGCGATGTTCCGTCCGACTCTTTCATCCATAAGTTCGTTCAGGCGCTGCGCTGCGCTTATGTGTGAAATCCAAAATATTCATCAAATTCATCCACTATTTAACCCATGTTCATCTCTGAGCTGCCTTGTCTAGTTCAAGTTCTCATCACTTTACCAACCATCCCTATTTCCAGGAGCCAAATCTCAACTGACTTGACGAGTGAGGTCTCTTTTGACTTGAACACCCACTCAAGCACTAATATTTCTATAAAGTTTCAACGCTTACACACCAAATATATCGCTACAAGAATGAAAAGGACAAAATATCATTAAAACTAGCTTGCTTCCCCAATTCAACTTTTGGCATTTGCTGCTCTGAGTGGATGGTTTTTTAATTATCTGATCATAGAGATTATGTTATCTTTCGTTATAGAACATTTAATGCAGAAATGAACAAATGTATTGAGAATGTAACTGATACCATACCATGTAACATCACAAAAACAGCCATTTGTGCTCAAGTAAAGGTTAGTCTTTGGCTATTGGAGTTGTTCTACATTGTGCATCAGCTAAAGAAAGCCGTAAAATGAGACTAACTGGACACAGGGATGTTGATTCCCTCCTTACTCCAAGACGAGATGAGCATCTTCACCCGAAAGCTTCATTTAACTTCAAAATGATTTGTCTATGTAATGATACCACTAAAGCTCATCCTATTTTTAATTAAGAATTTGTCGCTACCTATTACCCTCACAATTCAAACACAAGGAATGTAAATATCAAATTCCAGAATTGACCCACTGACGACGTGTCGTCCGTCCAATTTACGTGAGTCACTCAAACCTAGAATAATTCAGAAATACGGCAAAATTTCTTGTACCTTAAAGACTGGTTCACCAAAATGAGGACAGAGGACAATAACTACGTTTAAGAAAGCAGGGCGTTCAAAGGAAGAAAACGCATGGCCTATACTACTAGTATGCTGCTCCGTCCCCAGAGACCAAATACAAAAAAATGATGGCAAGAGGAAGAAGAGTAATATTTTTTATTGAAAGTGACAAAAATATTAAAGTTGATGGAAAGTAGTCGGAGGTTTCTAGATGAGCTGTCTGCCATGACTTGTCATGAGGTAGGATTGGTCACGATAGGATTCATTCAGATCTCATATCCGCCGAGTGACGTGAATCGTTTGTCTCTCGTTTGCATGATCGGAATTCCCTATCTCTTGTTTAAAGCTAGCTGGATGGATGGATGGTTGGTTGGTTGGTAGTATGAGTTACTCCACAAAAAGGTTATCAACATGCAAACGAAGAATGAAATGGGAAGTTGGGAAAAAATCCAGTCATGTCATGTCATACAAGGTTAACTCCCATATGTCAATCATTTTCATTTCTCTACTTGTTTCATCAGTATTTTCTTATAAAGGCTCACCCTCTACTCGAAAAAATATATGCTGCTTCACCCAAACCAAAAGGAAGGAAGGAGAGCAAAATGTTCACATTTCAACTTGAAATAATATTGTGTGGACGTCTGCATGAATTCTGCCTGCCTGCCCTGCTCTTTCCTTGAAGTTGTCCATCATTCTAAAACGTAAATGTGTAAACAAAATGTTTCAAAACCACAAACGCGGAGGATGAAAGTACAAAAACCAATCACAACAATACATTATCGGTTGGCATTGACAGGTTAACCAAGTTATTTCTCAATTTTCCCATAAAAGTTGCACCAATCGACTATTGAATAATATTATCTGGGATTTGGGCCAACTTGTAAGTTTTAACATGCTTCAAACATATAGTAAAACTAAAATATATTCGCATGTTTTCAAATGGACTATTTTTGTAGTTTGTTCAAATGCGACCCCTGTAACCCTTACCACTCGATTATTCAAGAAAAAAATTGCAGTGAGCACCTGAAATGAGATTGTCTTTATTCCCAAAGGCGTTTTGTTTTACAATTCGCACAAGTCACGACAAATAAGCATGGCCATTCGATGATAATGAATGAGAGGTGTGCCTAGTAAACCTAAAGGTAGGCACAGACAGATGTAGTGCAGACGTAGACAAAAGTCAATTCAATTGTTGGGAATCTGCCAAAGATTGCTTGTTGAACCTGTCACGATCAGAAAAAGACAAAAACGCTAGTGGCACTTTCTAGGATGACGTTGCGGGATTGGCTAAAGTCAAGTCAAAAAAGGCTTCCTTACCCATCGTCTTAATTTTCTATTCGATAGTACATTGTGCATTGCGTGCCATGATTAGAAACAATGGAAGAATAGGGCAAATTGTTGGAATATGATTGTATGAATGATAATAAAGGCCTTGGTCATGGAGGTTAAGCAAATCCAGACTTATTGTTTTGTACGTTTATCGGACTTCATTCTCCTTTAATACTGTCTATATAGCAAATTAAAACATATTGAGTAGGAGGGATTAGAGAGAACAAAATCCGAATTGCAGGAACTAAAAAAGGGCCACCCCTCTCATAACATTTATGTACGTACCCTATGGATAATCCATCATATCATTCACAAATATTAAATATAGCAATATTACTTATGCACAGAAAGTTACACAGTATAGTGGAATGCGTACGCACAACCTTCTTTAACACATGAATGGAATGTAATAATAATAATAATAATAACGCAAAGTCTACGTGAGAAGTGAATGATCTTGATGATACCAGTGATACTGTTGATATGCAGCTTGATGGCTCACCGGAAGGCCAGGGTGCGGGTGATGGGGAACTCCAGGACCCCCGGTACCATGCGACGGCCCTTTGACTTCCCATGGCGATACAGGGGATGAACAGCTAGCCTGCATTAATAGTTTCCACAGTTAATTATCTAATCATCATTTCAGGGTTTCAGGTCACTAGTGTAAATACTACTTCATTCTTTGACACGTTATTTTAATACGTAGCGCATTTCGCTAATTCTTAATTGAAAACTTGGCTTTGATTTTGTTGAACTACAATTATGCCATGCCTCCTGTAAAGCTGAAACACTGACTCACTTTCCAGCCAAGTCTACCCTTGTAGTTTTTTATAAAGAAAACTGGTATTCAATCCTTGTACTTAATTTTAATTTCTAATTCCGAATCTCCTAACTCTAATCTATTAGCTATTAGTAAAACTATTCAAATTAAAAGAAAAACAAAACATGATTTTGCTTACCTGAGAGGGATTGCTAGGGTGGGGAGGAGGACTTAGGTCACCAGGTTGAGATGGAAAGGAATCAGGTGGCTGTGGGCTCATAGTTTCATTTGAATTTTCTTGTTGCTGGGTGGGCGGTTGATTGGACCCTGTTGAGGATTGTGCTTGGGCCGCTTTCATCAATTTCTTGTACTTACTCCGTCGGTTTTGGAACCATATCTTTACCTGTAAACACATAATATTCAACACTTGATGAAATCTAATCGTTATAATGATGGTCACAACTTGTACTACTACTACAGCCGAGTCGTGCACAACAAGAGAAAAATGTGTCGCCACAGCTATGGATTGCGTGCGGCCTTCCACTATTATTCACAATGCATCTGCGCTGCACAACATGATTACTACTTTGATGGTTGGATACATTGATAAAGTCGCACCGTAAATTTTTTCAACCGTGGATCACCCGCCCTAATTCTTTATTACTATTTACCTTTCTACTATTTTTAACAGTACAATTTCCTTCGGAAACAAAAGGACAAAATTCTGTAAAGCAGATTGTTCATTTTGTGATGAAAATGCAAATCCTCTGTCATCCGCTCTTATTCACTATTCACTATATATTTGTACTCGTACTCACGCAGAAACGCATGGAAAAAATGAACATTTCCTACCTGTGCACTACGTTGGTGGATTGTTCATCCATTCTTTGCATGAGCCCATTCTAACACTTCTGGATTATGTTAAATTTAGATCAGAATTAACAAAAAATGTACAAAATATTTATCACTGCCAAGACTAAATTTTCAACTGAATAAACGATTTCCGATTCAATATCATTCTAACTTGACTCAAAAATTTTCAATTTCCACCAAAAAAGCATACTAAACATGCGACTTATTTAATGATTTGATTCAAGTAAGCTTAAGTTGCATGTAACTTCGCTGCGCTGGGTTGTACATGTACTATACAGTGAAGTCCTCATTCTTCCTCACTTCTAAACTAATATAACTCAAAGGTGTGTTTATAGCACGTGGAACTGTTAATGCATGCGTGGAAACCTTTGATAAGTAAAGATAGGCAAAATGCACAAGTGCAGAGAAATATTGCGTGCAAATTCTCACCACCCTAAATGCCTTAAGCATATAAAATGATACTCAACTGACAGCGAGTTTACATGGCCAAGAATAACGATTCAGCATCAGCACTCCGCACCTAAAGGGACAGCCATTTGTCGCATGAGAGTTCTTAATGCAAAATTTATATACTCATAAGACGTAAAACAATGACGTTACTAACTCAAGATATCGATTAAAATCAATAAGCGTAAATATTTACAAGAAAGTACACCCGCTAGAATTAGCCAAAGATTATGAAGGGCCTTTAAGGAAAGAGATCAATGCAAAGGGTACTTGACGGTACTACATACAGCACCATAAATAAAATACTGTGACGTCGGTTTTGACCTTTACCCAAGAGGCAGGAAGGTACGCTCTGCTAACTAAGCGAAACATTTTGATGACCAAGGTAAGGCGTCTCGACCAGCAAATTGTTTCTTTGAGCTCGACACAGCGGAAAGATGGGAGAGGAGGATGCACCGACCTACACACACAAGACAAGAGCCAATCTCGTTTCCTGCATCCATCTTCCATTCACCAACAATTTTAGAATCTCTCTCACCTTTTGTATGAGACACCGAAATTTTGAGATATGTCTGGAACTTCCCAGACAGACACGCGTCAAGTTGTTTTACCATTGCAAAATCAATTAAAAAAAAAACAGAAAAAATCTCTGGAGTGAATTCGAGCGCAATGAAGAGAAAAAACTAAAACCCTTCACTACATGAAATCCTCATTTATCACAGGTTTAAAAAGGTCTGTCTACTGCTCCTGTTTGCACTTGGCTTCATGTACGAGTTTAAGGGGTAAACAATCCTTCATTTCACCAAGTTTCGCATAACAATCCCTGAATCGCTTTAATAAACATTCAGCTTTCAAAACCCAAGAAGCTGCTACATCACATTTTGACAAAAGTTCCTGTGCGATATTATTAGCAATTAACAATTAATAATGTTTAGCGGCTAAAGTTGACTTTGAAGAGCTCATGACCGACACTCATTAAAACAAAATTCCACACCAATTTATGTCTAACTGCAATTAAGGCAGCCTAAGCACCTAATTACAAATTTTGTAATTACTGTAATGTTTAGTTTAATTAAAAATGACATTAATACCTCATACATGTGAAACGTAGCATAGAGAATGCATATTAAACACGCGAAACGCTGTTAATGGCTATGAATACACATGATTGCATGGGTAAACACAATGGGGAAATGGAGGAGCAATTTGTGCATTGACCATCCGTTTAGTAACGAGTATTTTCATTATCACTTAATCAAGAGATTCATTTTCCCATTGTTGTAAATTGTGCTCATGTAGCTTTAAATTGAGACTAATACTTGAATGTAGTGCAAAGGTAGAGAAAGAAGAGTACGTAGCGAGTGTTATTGCATCCTGAACACATGTCGGGTCCTTAGGCCTGTCGGAGGTTGCAAATCGGGTTCTCAAGGAAGCTCAACTCTTTTTTAGTGACTTTAGACTTAGCGGAAACCATACGTTCAAGTGGGACTTTTTCACAGCTTCATTAGAGGGGTCGTAAAAGCCCTCAAGGAATAAGTACATACGGCGCCTGGGCGGGTTGCTTCCCTTTACATGATAACATCCTTTGATGAGCTCAAAAACTAAAAAAAACCTCTCGAATTCTTAAAAGCATCGAATCATATACGAACCTCTCGTAATGCACTGTTTATGCCGTAATGGGATTCAACTTTACAATAAAATTAATATCAAGTATAGATTACTTATTTGGTGAACTAGAAAATTCATTACCCATAACTGTGGTTAAGAAATACTTATAGCACAAACAAATGTGACCTAACCCTTTATTTCCCTCATGCTAAAGGAAATTAATGTAAGAGCAGCCACGTAATCGAAAGAGTTTTGACTAATTTAAGAAACATCTGTGCACATTTGTCAAAACAACCTTCTTTGCTATTATAGCCAAAGCTAAAGAACCAGAAAGGAAGTTTACTGTATAAAATTAGTGGACAAAGAAGGCATTAAGTTTTAATTGATGGACAGGTAGAGAAAATCCTAATATGTGTACATGCGAAGCGAAATACAATAGTAAAATCGGCTCCTGAAAAAACTGTCTCGGTGCGGTGGTGACAGAGAACAGGAGAGGTGTGACTGATCATTTGTTGTTAGACAAGGCCGAACCAAAGGGGCCCAACCCAGGCGCCTTGAACATCCTAAGGGAATGGGTCGAAAAAAATACTCACATGAACTCAAGCACACAGCGGGCTGGCTGCACGCAGAAGATGGTCTTACTATGTACACCTTGCCGTATCTTCCAAGAAAAGCCAAAATTTCCCTCTTGCTTACGTCGAGCCGACAAACCACACACACTCATCTCAAATTATTAGTATTATGTACGACGAAAGAAACGATTATGGCGATGATGATGCGATGAGCCATCTAAGACAACAACAGTCAAGACCGACCGAGACTAGACTAACCTTTCTAACTCTTTATGACCCTACCATTCGTCATTATCTTTCCTTTTACCTCGGAGAAATCTGATTCAGCCATCCTACATTCACCTGACCAATTCTCTTCTCAACCCAGTAATCCATCTAATAATTGTTGATCATTTATAGACCTTCTGAATCCAACATCAACATCTGTCGAAATCTTGAGGATAAGTACTACACTACTAGCCAAACCACCCTGTCTTAGTTGACTTAAAGAGCACTGTTCTACCGAATTATTTATTGCTCCCATGAGCCCTTCCTGAACCCAACTTCTCCTCGGAATAACTGGAACAGCTAGGCTGTAATAAACTTTAGCTACGCTACGGGTAAATAATAATCATGCTTAGCATGATGGCATTGACTAAAATTACTAGTAAGAGCATTGTGGTATTGTGGATTGATGCTATTTAGTTTTCACTTGGACTTTTCAAGTATTTTGTTTTATCCTTTTATTACAGGGACGTAATGTAAAAGGGAGATTTTTTTGTAAGAAAGAAACAGAAATAGAAAATAATTCATTAATATTAACAAATGAATCGAGAAGTCTTTTCTTAAGACAATTTGATATGATATCGTACTTCTTATCGCAATTCTTAGAAATTCCGACCATTTAGTTCATCTAGTCGATCTGAAATTCGTCCATCATTTTAAAGATCAACTTGACTTGACGTTAACATACTTGACCAGAGTAGAACTGAAAAAATTCATAACGTCCATCTAATTTGATGCGTTATATTAAAGCAGAGCTTAAGCAGCTTCGTGTTCGCCTTGTCCGAGAACTTCCTTCAAAACAGAACAATGCATGGATGGATAGTAGGGAAACGAAGCTTCCGGGGACGTGGCTACGTAAACACCTGTTGTTGTCTTTGGATTCAACCTAAGAAGATTTTTTTTCAGTTCTTACTCTCAGCAAAGCGGCCGGGAATATTCATTCAATTAACGTCATAAAACTTCTCACCCGGAAAGAACGAGTTGCAATTTATCAACGTATGCATCCACCGACTTTTTAACAATAATGTTCACCCAGAATAATTCATCTATCATTATTCCTCTGCCATCCCTTTTAATAAGTAAGACACAGAGCCGTGCGTTGAGACATAGGCAACAGAGACTCACACTGAGTCCGTGAACCCTTTAATAATTACCCACGATATACTGAACATGACACGTTCAGCTTCAACACGCCATTTCCTATTCTGAAGCAAGCAAAAATCAATTCCTGAATTTTGCTTTGTGGCTCATAACAATCGGAATCGTACCCATCGGAATTTTCAATTCAATTTGATTTTTGTTTCTACCACTTCATGCATTCCTAAACCTTACCAGAAACTCACAGTGAAAACTAAATTGTCATAAAATCAAGATGTTCCAAATCTAGGATTTTTCGTCAAGTGTATTCCATGTCCTTAAGTAGTAGAAAAAGTGTACAATAAAAACAAATTCTAGTAAAAATGTAGCGTAATGTAACCTTTGTAATTCAAGATAAATAGGATTGGACCAAGTGGACTATTGATTGGTGAATATGAGAAAACAACAACAAAGTTGGTCTATCTCAAGAAGTGTGTGTCAGTTGGAGCCCTTGTTTATGATGAGTCGGCAGAAAAAAGACAAAGGCAGTTGGTAGGATCCTTTGAGAAGGTCCACAATGGAAGTTCCTCTCATCATGTCAGCACTCGTATATTGTTCAATTATTCTCGGAAGGTCACTATGTGTATTTCTCTTCATCTATGAACTCCTATTCTATTCAATCCGAACTTCTTCTTTCAGCAAGCTCTTCTTCCACTTGTAAATGGGATGGACGTGGACAAGATGAATCTGTGTGGTTTACTATACCTTTTTCTCAGGTCGATTCCAAGGGTCTTCTTGTTACATGTCCAACTTAACACTTCCGAAGCCACCGTATTCTCAATACTGTTATTGCTCTTGGTCCGTCCGGTCCTAACAGTCATTGCATGTTCAAGAAATCAAGTATTCATTTAACAGAATGGGGATGTTTTCAGTCTAACTCTAACCTATTCCTTTCCCTTCACGAAGATAAAAAAATACCAAAATCGAGTGGAGTGAACTCGAAACAGGTGGCTAACATAAGTCATGGATTAAATTCCATTTACACATTTTATTCCTTCATTAATATCTCGTAAATTAATAACTTCGCTAATTTTATGTTCCCCTAAGTCTAAGTCTCATCCAGCCAAATAGAATTTTTTAAATGATATGAGATTGATAATGAACCATCAACTTGAAAATATGTACCATCCACCAAATACATTTCGCATGCAAATGCAACGCGAAAATCAACTAATTTAGGGTTGCAAAAGAAAAAATGAGACTGGCAGGTAGTCTACTGTAGGACAAGTCCAGCGATTCAAAAAGTTTAGGTATTAGATTGCAGAAAATACTGAACTTGAGCACACAAAAAAATATGTACGCAAAAAACTGGTTAATAGTAATCTTACAAAACTCTTCAGAGCATGGGAGCCTTTCTCCAGCCCTTTAGCGCAACTTTTTTCCCACCTTATAATATGAGAAACGGTGCGTGGTGGTGCGTTGGTGCTTCACGAAGTCTCGACTCGCAAAACTATCTTTGCTTAGATCAAATATTTTTTTAACATTTTAGTACCCGGCCGGGCCTAACAATAAAATAATTACATACGAGCGGTATTGCATAAAATATATACTGAGCGAGAACTAAGACTTCTATTATAGTTCTACTTTTAAAGTATTTCATGAGTATGAGTAGTTTTATGGTTTTTTCTAATTTTTGATCAAAATATTAAAAAAATATCTAATTCCTTCAATAGAAAAAATCTTCAGCTTAGG
Organism: Thalassaphorura encarpata; assembly: GCA_009869925.1. NCBI lineage: Eukaryota > Metazoa > Arthropoda > Collembola > Poduromorpha > Onychiuridae > Thalassaphorura > Thalassaphorura encarpata. The sequence continues at coordinate 18,187 of WJEZ01000177.1, forward strand.
TGGATCATCTAACAGTGGAGAAGATGAATGAAAGAATGTGTAGTGTGACGCTCCGTCCCAGTCCCAGAAGGATTAATAAAACCTTCGGGAGGGGTCTCATAATCTACCGTGCAAATCCATTCATTGCTTCTGGTTAAAGGTACCGATTAGTTCTGCTTGTACAAAGTTAAGTAATGATTCTCACTTTTTTACACCGCACCGCAACAATGCTTTAGACCTATGCTCAGCTTGAAATTGGTAAGGAACACTACGTAGGTAGGGGTTTACCGCAAGCTTAGGGCTTATGATTTTAAGTAGTCTGTTTTAACCAACATAAAAAGGACCAGGGAGTAATTAAAAATTACATAGTGGAACTTTCGACTCTTGGAACGATAAATTTAAAAGAGAAAAAGAGATTCAAATATTTGCTATTGCTCTAATAAATCTATAAAAAAATCGTTTGCCTTTGCAAAATGAGACTCAACAATCTAAAAACTAATTGTAACCACATTTGAAGCAGATATACTGGGTGAACTCTAGATCAGTGCCGAATCTATAGTTTCTTTTATACCACTAGTAAACCTCTTTGAATTAGACGACAATTATGACGAACTGAATAATATCATATGCGTACCCTTGAAAAGCTAATCGACTAGTGTATCTAGTCTGCCCAATTCTTGTTGAAAAGAGGACTTTGGCAATTATTTAGTAATCTTTTCTAATAGCAAGACATAAAAATATTTGTAATTCTACCAATTTGGTCTTGCAGTTAGCTAGAACAAACTGAGTTGTTTTCTTTACAGAATTTGATACTACTGTAGGCGCATGAAACGAAGGTAGAGTGAAATGTTTTTGAATAAGAATAAAATTTTTCTTACCTGTGTCTGTGTGAGACCAAGAGAAGCAGCCAATTCTGCTCTTTCTGGCAGGGCCAAATACTGTGTACGTTGGAAACGCCGATTCAGCTGCTGTAACTGTAGAGACGAATATATCGTCCTCGGTTTCCGCATTTTCTTTCCTTTTCCATTGAGACGTAAACCTCCAGGCTCCTCTTTCGGTTCTAAATGAGAAGAGATTCATGTACTTTTGAACTACATCCGTCTCATATTTCCCATTATTCCAAGGAATTCTCATGGGATTAAACCGTAACTTCCCTCAGCTCTCCATGTGCGTGCAACTTGAACTCACCCCTTCATTACTTATCCACAAATCCAGTTGTCAATTTTTAAAAACACCTAATTTTTACAGCTTAATCTACCAAATTCGATCAAATCGACAACCTACTCTATTTAAACAAAGAGCATAATTTGAAACCGGGGGAGTCTTTGGGTTTGTGCAAACAATCGTGTTGCTGGTTAGAATTGTTAATTGGGAAGACACGAGAAGCTCTGACTGAATACGACAGGTTAAGTGAAATGATAGAAACTGAACAAACATCTACTATCGATGCTAAAATCTATCCGCTTCATGGATAAAACCAAACCAGAATGAAATCAATGACTGTATACATTAATTCATTTATAACCAACACAATAATTTGGCAAAATAAATTGCAATCATTGCTGCTGCAAGGAATTACGTCCAGTTGCAATGAATTTTCCTTCATCAAGCAGATGAATGATAATAAAAATCTAGGATAGAATAAAATGAACAAACATTCTTTGCTCTGAAATTAAACGTTCGAAAGAATCATTTTTCGCGAGACTGTTACTGTTCGATTCTTCTGAATATGAATAGGTTCCCTTGCTGAAAAATAATTCTGTTTGAACTGTTAAGAAAGTGATTGATAAGGGATGACCGTCACTCATGGTAGTCAAAGTCATGTCATTTTTATGACATCACTTTCCTCTTTTCATGTGTAACTTCTATTTGTCTACAAAGGTACGACCAGTAAATACTAGTACGACGACTACCTGTCCCTTATGTCACTACATTCACCTTGATGCAGAAAACTGATTTCACAAGATTTCTTGGAAAATACATACAATGACGAAGACGAAACTGTCCAAATACTGGATTACTCTCCTAATATGAAGAAAGTAACGGATGTCATTGGGACTATAGGATCGCGATCGTATAGCACATGAGTTGGTCCTAACTTGTCACTTTTTATCAGTCACTTCACAGTGACAGCGTTTCCCGGTGATGGATGATGGAAAATTAAACTAGCGGTGTCAATTGAGACAATTGTCTGTCATTACATAAAAATTAGGAAGCTTGACAAACTTACCATCTTTGGGAGGTGACTGGCACTGGGTCGGATATGGAGTTCCGAGGTGATATCCGGCGTAAGGATTTTGATGAGGAGGAAAAGGGTATCCCGCCCGATAATTTTGTTCTTGATAAGCTGCAACGGCGGCCGCGGCTGCTGCAGCCCTATACGAAGAAGCGGGTTGATGTTGCATCTCATCTAGCCCGTCCGCCTAGTAAATAATAAATAGAACAAAAGTAGCGCGAAAGTTTGGGTTGTCTCATTGCTCATCGATTAAATAATTTACTAATTAATTTGACATCATGGTGGGGACAGGTAAAACAAGAGACATGACACATTGCGAAGAACAAAGTGACGGGAGTTTCAAGTGCATAATTTGTGAAAAAGTTTATGAGAATTGGCGAGCTTTCACGCAGCATCGATATTTTGTCCATAAGGAAAGAGAAAAGCAGTGAGAATTATTTCAAATTCATTAGTAAAAAATGAACAAATTATTTCAAATTCATTAGGAAAGCAAAGCGCTACGCAAGGAAAAACGCAAGCAGGGTGAAGGAAGGATGTAGGAGGAGCATTGAATTGGCCATAAAATCATTTCATAAAAATAATATGCCATTGTTTGATTTGGATCAACAAGAGGATGAATTCGATGAGTTTGCGAACAACATCGATGAGACAGGGCCGAAATTAAAAAATTCTCCTGCGTATGGAAATCTTTTCGTGCTTCAAAAAGATGACTCTGCCTATGTCAAATTGTTCTTTTCGACAGCAGTACATAATCCATTATGCACATGTGCACATCCTTAAGAAATGAGTCTCATGTTGTTCGTGTAAGCATGTCAAATGGTTGGTAATGTCGCAAACAGGTAGTTAGTTACGTGCAGATGCATTAGGAATATTCCATATCATAACGTTTTTAAAAATCAATTAGACGTTCGCATTCAAAGGACCATCCGGAAGAGCATACAAATGGGAATATTTTTGGAAAGTAAGTGAAGGTTCGATTCACTTCATTCACTCAGTCATTAAATAATTTAACTACAATTAGTCTGGTTTACAGCGAACATGTTTACTTCGGACGGTGGTGCTGGATAACCGATCCATCACAACTACCTCATTTGAACTTCTTCATGAGCATAATACTTATAAAAATATTGATGAAGAATCTCCCAAACTTTCACCAGAGGAAAAGAAAGAATCTTCCGACATTGTCAAACAATTAGTGAGGGACAATATAGGTTTAATTCCACTACCGAATTGTTCAGTTAATGAGGGGCAATGTCCTGCACTTGCAAGTTTTCAATATAATAAATAATAATAAATAAATAATATCCTTACCGGAACAGGACTCAAGCCTAGTCCCGGGAACGGGCTAGCTAAGTCACCAAAGTTCAACGTTGTAACAGATTATACAAACACCGGGTTCTTAAAAACTAAAACTTTGGGCACTTGATCCTCCTATAGCAGCAGCAGGTTGAGTTGATTTATTTTCCAGTGTCCACAGACAGGGTAGGGCACACGTGAGGGTAATTTGGGTCTAATTGCACTTAATGGGGAACCGCAAAAGCCACGCACGTCCAGCCTCGAGAAGAATCGTCATCACACTGTAATTTGGGTCCAAGACGTGAAGGAAAGCCTTGGTGCTGGTGTTCTGGGTTTTGTCGATCCCCTCCACATGTTGTAAGTAGAAAGTAGGTAGGTTTAGATTATGGTCACCCTGCCATGGCCCTAGACCCCGCCTGTAATCCCTCGGGAGGTGGCTCTTGACTTGGAGCCAACCTCCGAGTCTGTGTACTTGGACTCCAACTCCAATCAACTCCTCATTGGCTCCAACATCCACCTAAACGAATGTCAATACTTTAACACATTACCATTTGTTTCAACAGAGGATTTCAACTCTTGCTAGCTATCAGCTCCCATTCCTTCCCATCCACAATCCACACCGACCTCCTCCAAGACTAGACTCCAGCAATCCCAAACTTGTCAATGTTAAAACCAATAACTTATTGACATTTGTTTTGGCAAACCTTAACTGGAATAGGTCTGCAAAATTTAACCCTTTATTTGAGGAATTCAAACACATGTTAATATTTTAATAAAACCGGCGTGATTTATTTTTTACTAGTTTACAATTTTACAGAAAGTATCAATGGAATATTTATTTATTGCTATTTCAGACCTTTGGGGCACATATAGCTAAAATACTTTGAATTTAATTTTCAAAACTAAAATGATGACTACTATTTTCAGTTTCATATCAATTTTTCATGAAAAACTCAACTCAAAGTTATTGTATAAACTGTGGTGTCTGGTGTCTGATCTGACGGTCGATGTATGCATTATTTCTACTGATAATCTCAGATATGCATATGCCAGATTCAATGATTCAACCATCCAATAATAGTCAAAAGTGCAATAATAGCAAGGTTGGAGTAGAGGACGAAATTCGCAAGCTAAAACTTGTCTCGGAGGCTATTTATTAAATGAAATTCAACAGTTGCTGTATTTTGGCGTTAAACAGACTCAAATGAGATAATTTATTCAAATCAGCAATCAAATTTTCGTTAGGCTAAGATTCTTTCAAGGCTTCAAGTCCAAAGTTTTTCAGGATCGCTTAGTTCGTCAATATTCCAGAAGTCGGTAACGAAAAGAAATTAGAATCAGGAAAAAGTATGCTAAAGCTAACTAAACCAATCATGTGCATGCATGTGCTGATAATTCTCAATATTTTCTGGCCTCTAAAGGTACAGAAAACTTTTTAATTATTTTACATGGCGATCGATCAATTTAACCCAGATGTCAGGCACAGGATTTTATCGCCATTAAATATTGAGATTAGGACGTTTAAATGTTAAATCCTTCCTCACTTTAGATTGACTTCCAGTTTACAAATACTGAGGACAAATCTTATAATTAGCTATTTATGATGGAATTGAACCACGAATAACGCTAGAAATGGACGAAACAGGTGCTCGAGTAATGGCTGTGTTCTCACACTTTCTATAATGAAAAATTGGTAATGTTGGAAAAATCGTGTTATGTCAAGTTCAGTAGTACTTTTGACTTCGTCTTTTTCTTTTCTCGGCTGGTCTTGTTTTCACCTATAGAGTAATTTTTACGCTTCATTTCTATATTTGTTTCTCTTTGGTGGGATCGAGTTATTTGCTACGAAACAACGATATTTTTACGAAGAGCTTATGAGCACAAGATAAGAGGCGAGAATATTCTTCACACTTTTGACAATTTCACATGCAGATATGATTGATTCGGTGAGTTTACATTTCTAAAATTAAGTAGAGGTTACTTTCACCCATACCTTTATAATTTTATCGCAAGTACAGTCTCTCCACAGGACAAGGTCATTCGGAGCTAAAGATGTCTAAAAACTTTAAGTTTCAGTTCTTAGGGGTAGAAGGCAAGTTTAAGTCAAGGAAATATTCACGTTCTTAATCTGTGAAATTGGCACCAAATATTTTGATTTTATTTGTAAAATTGGAGGTATTGATGCATGTGGGTTTGGGTTGCGTCGTGAATGGCTTCACACACTTTGCAGAACCATTTTTGAAAATTCAAAATCGGGACAATTTTCAAGTTTTAGAAACACTAACTCGTTCATCCAAATTCAACTATTCACAAAGATCTTCAAAATGGAAATTAATATTGCATATTTTAGGGAAGGTTGTTTAGAAATATTTATTTGAATCTGCGGTGTGGAGACGGATGCAAACAAATGGTAAATGAGAATGGGAAGTTTACAAGATCATTCTTGGCACAAATCCTAGGGCTGAGGCCAAATTACAAGGTAATTTAGCCTTCGCGAATTTTTATCTCGATCGAAAGAACATCTATCTTGTTTTATTAGCATTTCGAATAAGACGATTCTGAATTACATTTCGGAAAAATCAAATTTCTTATTGGAAGGGACGATGTGAAGTCCATGGAATTGACATTCAAGAATAAGAAGAATACGGACAAAAGGGAAAATTGTTAAAAATAGAACTAATTATAACTAAGTCTTACTGTGCAGCAGCGGGGAAATGTAGCTGCTGTCTGGGTACTATCCCACAGGGAAGGGAGTTGGATGAAATTTTTAACTTTTAACAGGCACTTTCGCAAATATCGAAATTGTTTTTAATTTTATTATTTTGACTTCTTTATATTTTTTCTTTTCCTTTCTTTTTCACTTATAATGATTTTCTTTTCATATGTTAACGTTTAACGTGAGGCAGGGTTGGGCCTGCAGATATGGATGATAACATGAACATGAACTAATTATGATTATTGTTAAGGCTTCAAGATGTTAAGTACGTAATTTTACGCATTATGATAATAAGGTAGTGAATTTAACCTGCGACGACTGAGAATAGAGACATAAAGAAGAATGTCTGAATGCAATTGTAACATATCGATTAGGACGAAGGGTGACAAAAGAAGTGGAGTGTTTCCTCAAAGGACTTCATCTAATTGTATCTACATGGTGACCTCCTGAGCAATTTTGATTTTTGATGATAATTATCTGGAAGTAAATTCCAATTTTGAATTATTTACCAAATTAATTTATTCATTTTATATTAGTTTAGCTTCTCAACTGTGGGAGGAGTGAATTTGATGTGAACGATTTGAAGCAACATTACCTAAACTGGTACAGGGTTATTGATCTGCGGCAAAACGTCTGCTAATGGTTTGGGCAGGTGTGTAGAGCATTTGAGTGATTACGAAAAAACTAAACTTCACCAATTTACCATGGAAAGTTCACCTTTACCTCGTGGAGGTTTCAAACCTTTTCCAAATTTAACATAAGATTAGGCAGTGGTTTTGGAAAACTTCCAACTTGCATGAATCATATTTGCATTTCTGATCATTTAACCTTTGAGGAATTTGAACTACTACTTTTACCTCTTTATAAGGGAAATGACGGGTTTGGACTCAGGTAAATTCTCTGATGGAATCTTTAATGAGTACCTGATTTTTGTACCTCAATTTTTCTCAGACACTAATTTAATCCAGTTCCTTCAATACCCATCGAAACCATTTCAGGCATTGTTTTTGTTGGCCAATTTTAGAGCATCCAGAATGAGATATAGACAGTCCCTCGTGTCTGAAGATAAAGCGGAATTTGTATGATAATTCCCCTGAATTTGGTAAACTACGATGATGAGACGAGCTGGTCAAGTACATTGGGTAAGTTAGACTTAGTCAATAATATTCCTAATTATACATTCGATAAAGTTGTTTGCTATAACGGATGTCAATACATTGGGTCAATCTTTACCTTGTCGTTCTGTCTATCTTTGAGGAAGTTCTAGTTTCTAATTTTATTTTATAGTCGGATGAGGAATTTTGACGGTCTTATGGTTTACAATCAGATGGTATCATCATAGATGATGCCTTCTGCGCTTCTATCATCGGCCCACAATTTTTTATTGGTTTCCTAATGAACGCCTTTATATCTGAACATTCCGAAGGCAATTCCTTGCTTCCTTTACCATTTGGCGGACAACACCAAAGTATTATTCCTTAATTGTCTGAATTAATATATTGTTGTCTTCTGCGCTTCTATATTTTGCCCGCATTTTTTCATTCGCTTCCTAATGAACGTCTTTATATTTGAATGTTCCGATGGCAATTCCAGATTCAAACAGAATGCATCTTCTTTAATATTATGTATCAGTGGAAAAATCACGTTTATTAGTTGGCAAAGCCGAGCTTATATTTTTCTTCTGTCCGTCCGGCGGTTAGCAGCCTATACGCCGCTATTTCTAACCGAATCGAAAAACTCTTGGGATTTGGGCGTTTCAACCCATGGCTCCCCCGGTGTGCTCTGGGTGATTTGCTACGCCCAGGGGATCGTGTGCCTAGCTATATAAACGGAATCAAATGGAAGCAGATATATAACGAATATAACCAAAGCGAGCATGTCTATAACGTAGCAAAATAGCAATCACGTTTCACAGTCAATAGTGCCAAATGGTGCTGCTTAATTTCGGCTTGTGCATCTATCTCCTCTTAGAGTTCTCAACTGATTTTCAAAAACTCTACGCCAATCGACAGATATCAGCCAAGAGACCAGGAATAAGGTTCGCTAGATTTAAAAACATTTCTCATCCGAAAGTTAAAAGCAAACTAAAAATGTAAAATTACTTCTGCGATTCACGATTGATCAAGTTGCATTACAATGCTATTCAAACGGCAGTTATCCAACTAATATACTGGAAGCATCTGCTTCCAAGTATTGACAAATTTGTTGCTGTGCTTCACAATATATCTGTTTTAATCATACTTCTGTTCTAATTACAGTCACACAATAGATTAATTTGCATAGCAACATTATATCAATCATATTCAATAATTGTACTAATAATACTGTACAAATAATTGTAATAATTGAACAATAATTGTTTTGCTTAATTATTAAGCTACTAAATTTTGTTTCTTGAATTTTGTCCTGGGTGAATCCTCACTCTTTTTATATTTGAGTTTCCATATATCGACACTAAATTCTGCTTTCTTAGCTTTGTCAGCTCTTGTAACATTTCTACGTTTATTTTGCTTCCTTTACCAATGGCGCTTCTATCATTTGCCCACATTTTTTCGTTCGCTTCCTAATGAACGTCCTTATATCTGAACGTTCCGAAGGCAAATCCTGATTCCAATAGAACGGATCTTTTTTAATATTATGTATCAGTGGAAAAATCATATTTATTTTGCTTCCTTTACCATTTGGCTGACAACACCAAAGTATTATTCTTCAATAATTGAAGACAATAATTGTCTGAATTAATATATTATTGGCTAATGTCTCAAGCCATAAGCAGCACCAACTTGACAACGCCTTATAAGATGTTGTCAAGATATCTTGAGCAGCACTATTTTTGTAATATTGACCGGAAAATGTCGGTATTATTTTTGCAGCATTAGAACCACGGCTGTTTTTACTATATTCAGGTTGTAGCTGCTCCCATTAGATTTAGTTGATATGCAGAATTATTTTCAACATCATTCAAGACCAGAAATCATGCTGTCAAGGGACGATTGAACCATTCGTTTAATGCAACCCGTGAAAAACGAAAATCAACTGTAAACTTAATATTCTGAAGGACTTTACGTGCTCACAATCCGAATGTGAAAAAGAAATGTAAGTTTTAGACAATTAATTTTTGGTGGGACGCAATAATTCCATATTAGTTCTGATTCTAACCGAAAATCAATAAAATGCAAGGATTTGTCGTAATTATGTTCAATATATTCTATTATTTAATATTTATTTTAAGCTTCCCATGCAAGGAAAGTATGACAGAATTAATAGCATAGTATTCACAAACACTTTCATACGTTGCATTTGAAAAGCACCTTATAATGTCTTATTATATACACATTGGTACATATCAAGCATGACCCGCAAACAGAAACAAAATAAACAGCGAATGAAGGTTTACTTTTATCAAAAATGGAACAGTCACAATAAGTATGCTATATCGAATGCATAAGTTTAGAAAACAAAGTTATAGCTAAGTACATCTGGAACAGTTCTTAGCAATTGATCTTACTTTGTTTCTACATTGCAACTTTAGTACTAAATTAAATCATCTTCCCTGAAGAAATCAGTTCATCTTTGCTTTATTCATGTTTCTTCTAAAATATGCTTGAATGAAGAAGTTAGCAAAAAGAACGAAGTAGGTGGCGTACATTCCCAGCGCCAAGTAAATAGCGTCATAGCTTCGGTCAAAGCAAGTTCCTCGGTTCACTGTAATCAATATTATCATAATTAGTTCAAAAATCCAGATAACGTTCAGTTAATAATACTATTGCGGAAGAAATAATCAAAAGTAATATTTCGTTTAAGAACATAACATAACGTCTATCAGAATCTGGAATCAAATCAGCTCCACATTGACTCTCAAAAGTTGAAGCGCATGAATACAGTACTTAATTAACTAAAACTCATTTGTCTTTGGCAAGTACGATACTTGAAGAGAAAAGGAGTTTGTCACATCATAAATTAATCAGGATCCTTCAAAACTCCTGAATTCCAAAAATCGACGAACTATGTTGTGGTCAAGTCGTACTTTTAACGATACTTTTAATACATTTTCGTGAAAGTGAAATTACAACTTTATCCCTTTAGTTTGAAGAGTCTAAAATTGGTAACCTAGTACTCGAAGATCCTGTAATTTCAAGTTCTGCACCCTGCACTATTTAAAATTAAGGAAGGAAATTTCGATATTCTTGCTTCTGTACTGAACTAATCGGATAATGGAGCTTGAAGCTTGCTCGACTAAAATAACATTGTTTACTATAAAATAAGGTCACACCTTTCATCCATAGAGAGTACAAGTTTATGAAAACACCGACGACCATTTGACTAAGTTGCAATGTTGTTATTGTCATTGCTAAATTTCTTGGCATCTTAATCTGAAGAGCCTGTTGGAGAACAATATATTAGCTACTTTGTTAGATAAAAGTTTTTGAATAATTCCAGACATACCTTGGCAGCATAGTAAGTGTACATCAACCCGTGTACGAAAAAATTCATCGTCATGAACCATCTGAGAGACGGGTCATATTCTTCATAGGTAACCCAGCAATAAATTAACACTGTGATGTGATGGTACCTGCAAAAACAGAAAATATCAACTATTTGTTTGAAAGAATACATTTAATTCGCAAAGCTGACCAAACCCAGAGTAATTTACTGAATGAAATATTTTTTATTAGTAGCAAAAAATATTGGCTTTAAGAGTAGTTCCGTATTTTTTATTTTCAAAATGTAAGAGCAATCGCAACCGATTTGTGCAATAGTATAGCACGTTCACAAGTAAAATAAACACCATTAATTAGGCACAACATAATATTCAATGAATATACTACAATTGCATTGATGAAAATATAACCATTAATATATTATCAAAATTTGCTTAAATTTCTTCACAAGTTGAAAATAATTTTTTAGAAATTCCAACAAATGATACATTCTACTCTAAATCTTTGAACCTTCCATCGGCAACGGGTCAACCAGCCGATCTACCACAATAGACCTATGGTTTGGGTAAGACTTGGGCACATTATTCGAATATTATATTTACGCTTTAACGAATTCAACATATTCAAGGCTAAAAACGAGTGAAATGAGACAGATGAAACCAAGATAGAATTTACTTACCAATGCAAAAATATCAACGGTTGTTTTCTCAAGACAACGAAGGCGGTGTCTCCCAACTCAAGGAGTTTTGACAAAGTCATGAACCACCCCCAGAAAGCAGTGGCAGAATTATGGTCCTTCCTGTTAGCATCAATTACATCATTTACCATGTTATTTCATAATATATTTAGCAAATCGAGGCAATAAAAATTAACATCTGTAAGTGAGAAGGTAAAAAAAACACTATGCCAGAAAAGAACTCTTGAATTAGCTTGGCACGCAAAGAATAGACTAGCACAATTTTCCAAGGCACGTTTGACATAATATTTCCAAGGAATATCTTTCTTGCGTCATCGTCAAATTAACATTAACCTTACTCGTGGGAATCTACGACACTATAATAAAATCCACACTAAGAATATTTAAGCTACAAACTCATTCCATGAGAGTTTTAAAAGAATTGCAATGCACTGATGTTGCAATGTACGTTCAAATAGTCAACAATAGAATTCATAACCAAGTGAAGGGAAACGCTATCAATTCAATATCAAGAGTGAGTTGTTCACAAAGATAATTAAAGTAAAAAATTCCGAACTGTTTGACACTAAATGATTTGACGACTAAGGTACAGCAGGAAAAAACGTAATTAAGGCATGAATCTTGTGAGAACTCCCACATAAAACTCTCAGGAGCGGCACGCAGGGATAATAAAATATTAGGGTGGCAATCCCATGGGACGTTTGGTTCTTTCCACGTTGAATCTTAATTAGTGGCGTCATGTGCTTATCGTATCCCCACATGTGTGAATGTGGAATCGTTTCTAATTAAAATCAAAATCAGTTGAGACAACGGATTTCTTTCGTAAATAGATCGATAATCGAAAATTGCTGCAACACGAGTTAACTTAGTCTATCGCAACGCTTAACTGATAAATTAGTTTATAAATACAAATAAGATAGGTGCATTGGTTGATTGAGTATTATTTACCTCTCACAGACGGAGCGATAGAAGCCAGTTTCTCGAACCACATAAAGAATCTCAGGAAATGTTCTCAGAAAACCCATCATCGAGAAAATGGCCAGCCCTATGTTCCATAAAAGAAGTCTTCGACGGAGACTGAATGGACTTCGGGTCTTCATCCAGTGTCGAACCCAGAAAATTAGGAGGACATACAGGGCGGAGGCATAGACGCTTAGCGTCCAGTTTCGTCCCATCCATTGTCCTGTAACAAAAATATTTAGATTCGGTATAATTGATCGATTATTTACTGACTTCTTCATTCCAACATATTTGTTCGTAAAAAATAACGAAAGCAGGATTCTTCATGGTCATGTAAAAACAAATAATCTACAGGCAAAACGCATTGGCTATAATGGTTCTTCTGTTTATAATATTTAACCCTTAAAAACTTAACCTCCAATAAACACCATTAACTAACAAAACGAAAATAAAACGAGCTCTAGATATTCATTTGAAAGAGCAACTCCATTACTAAAACTCCTTTGAGTTATTTTTTTTCGGTCATAAATTCTTCTTTCGATTAGTTGTCAAGCAATTTCAGTAAATTCAATTGCTTTCTGTACTGACGAAGGTAAAAATTGAAATTTTGAATTCAAATTCCGAAAAACTCCCTAAAAATGCTTGAAGTTTACGTACATACAAATTATGTATTTAAGAGGACAGCTAACAAATTTAAATGTTGAGAAATATAGCAAATAATCCACGGCAAGATTCTGAACAAGAGAAGCCTTATAGTTCGACAACAGAATTATCAAATTCTTGACAAAATTAGTATCAAAAGTAAATTGGTAAAAAACTTACGGCAATTATTCAGGTTAATATGTTCCCATTCAAATGGTTGTAAATAAGTGTCAATGGTTGGAACATCAACGAAGGTTCGGGTACGATTCAGAGCCGTCGTCATTCCAAACTTGTCAGGATCACAGATGGTCCACCTATCTGGACCTCCCTTTCTCAGGCTTATGTCAGTCTCAAGCTGGAACAACGAAAAATCACTACTACAATCACAATTACTCACAATCTCATTGAGGTATGATTTATCGGAATGCATGATAACACAATTTTTCAATGCACACAAAATATAACTGCCACAAGTACAACTAAACTAACTCCCGCCTTTTGGCATTTTATTCACTTTATAATTTGTACTCAAAGGATAATAAACCCAAACTCAAGCTGAGCTCAAGTCATTACCAAATCTTCACACGATATGAAAGTAAACTTAAGTTCCCAAATTCATTTTATAGTTTGGATTGCTTACCCAAGAAATCTTTATTCTGCCCTATCAAACCCAGTCTGATTCAAAATCCAGAATAAATATGCCCTTGCCTACGAATGAATCGTCTAGTTTCCAATGCAAACACTATACCACGAGTAGGATAATACTAATTGTGCTTCTTAGTAAGAAGGTGGTAATATGAAGCGCTAACTAAGCTTGGCATTGGCATGCCCCAGTCAATTATCTCGAACAACCACACATTTTGCAGGAGATATGGTAGCTATCTTAATTCTACTCTTTGCAAGACATTTCAATTATAATTTTAAATATTCGAGTGGAATGTCACAGGTACAGGACGGAGTATCAGTGAACCAGCTTTAGAGTCTCCTATAGTTAACTTGACCAGTTTTCTACTACTGCTAAGTCTCCAGTTCTCAAAGCACGCGTAAGGCATAAGCGCGTACCAACATTACTGTTAACCCGTGCAAAAATGTAAGCTCAACCTGCTAAGCCGGCAGATAGGGAAGGATGGGAGGTGTAATTATTGCTTTCACTGCAACGCAAAGCACAATGAGAAGATTCGCTTTTCAAGAAAAACGACCTTGTACCACCTGTAAATTATGTCAAAGCTCAGCTCAAGCTCCCATAAAACTCACTCATATCATAAGTGCACTGTGTGATGGAAAAGGTGTTGTGCAACCGAAATGGTAACTAATACAGAGCTTAAACTCATCATTAGCTACAATGAACTGAGACAGGCATCACCTCAGCATACACACATACAGTCGAGAGCTCTCACCAACATAACTTGAGCTGTAAAAGCCTCTGTCTGATTTAATCTCGCATTAAGTTATGAATACCCTTGACGTATAAATCATTTTGGACAATCCTGAGTCAAAATCATACGTTCATGATTCATGGAGGAGACTGAAAATCAGTCATCCACATCCGAACTAATCTTAGTACCTCAAAACGGAAATCGAATCAATACTTTCGAACGATATTTCAGCCATAGTATGAACGATAGATTCTGAAACTGAATTTAAATAATTACAGCCGTCTAAATCGAATAACATAAAGGTTATTCTGATTTCTGCATTCAAAATAATTCTACAACCGAGTTGATTTTAACTGTCTTGAAAGATTCGAAAACTAAGCGTGCATTACCATTACTTGTGCCAGAATTTGCATAACTGTATAAATTGGGAAGGTCGTTTCCGCGTTTGGAGTATCATTACAGAACCCCAAGGTAAATTATTGGCCAACTTATTCGAATACGTATTAGGAGATAGAGGTAAAGGTTATTCAATTCTCGGCTTACTGCAAAATGTATAATTCCAACTCAATCCCTCAATTAACGTCACACAATTTTTAAGCCCTTGTGCCATTCCATAGTTAGTTAATTCTGACAAACTTGACCGAATAAAAAAAAAGCTATTAACTAACTAGTTATTCTTTGAGCTCAGCCTCAGCCCAGTATTAACTTTCATATCAGTTGCACTCTAGAATTCAGTTCAATTTTAAAAGAGTCTGGCAGGAAAAACCGCATCAAATATAACTACACCTGCTATTCAACAATTTGCCTGAAAAAATAATTGTCTTATTGCCGATCCATAATTTGCTCCCACATAATTCAGCCTATCTAACGTAAACAATACAAATGCATTTGAAACGCAGCTGAGTTAAGTTGATGAATTACTTAATGATGTGTAGCGCTTAAGGCTTAACCATACATAAGAAAAATGACATTGACATCCTAAAAACAAAACTCAAGTCCCACGGCTTAACTGTAGGCAGCACGGCTTGCTGGTGACGTTTTTTACATTAACCTAAAAAAACAAAATCCTTTTGCTTTTAACATTCACATATTAACCTAATTCGTAATTGGAATTTATGATGGTCATCTTGGTAATTGGTGCATGTGCATGGCAGAGAAGTTCAACTTCAACTTAGTTCATGGAAGTCTTATTTGACAAATCTTTTAAATCCTTATAATTTAACAACTTCAACGGGCCTTACTCTATTAATTACAATTTTTTTGCAAATAGTTGACAGCTCGACAGGCAGAGGCAGATCCTCCCTTGAGAAAATAAAAATACTGACATACTAATTATGAGCATTTTGCCTTAAAGCCAAAAATCTCTTCCACTCTATCTTGCATCACACCGGATTTAATACCTTATTAGGAGACTCCTACATGTACGTGCAGCCTGTTGCCTTGATAGTGATAGGCAACACGCGCGCAGTGAGAACAGTTTCTTTTAGTTCGGAATTTCTTACATTTGTTGTTTCGTCAAAGTTAATAGTTGAGAATTCTTATGAGAATGAAAGCACTGCACTGGTGAGAAATTGTAAACAAACACATCATGATATGGCTTGTAAGAATAGATAAATTACTCACTGTAATATGTTCCCAGCACCCCCGCATTTGAATGTTCTACATTACACGATACACGTCGATAACTCAGAAATTAATTGTTCAAATAAAACTAGAGCTCATTAATTTGTTCGTACACTTTTAGATCAGTATCACCGAGTGAGTAGTTCAACCGAGGTTAAGAGAACTTAACAAAAGACCAGCCTGCTATGCTATAAGAAATACAGTCAAACTATTTTGGTAAATTAAATTAGGGAAATTGTTTACATAAACAGAGAATTGAATTTGCTTGAGTAAAGTAAAACGGAGAGAATTGACAAAAACAAACCAAAAAATCTACGCAAAACAGATATCTGCCAACAAGACCGACGAGTGGGAGTCTAGGCAGCTAAAACATTATGCAAGAAAACCGGTTTTTGGAGTTTTTTTGTCCGAAAATTTCCATGCCTTGAGATTCTAATGAAGGACGCCACGGTGACCTACATTAATACGTAATTTCTATCTGACGGTTAGGTTAGGTCCAGCACGACGGCGAGGACAAACAGAAGTAGATAAAGGTAAACTTCAATGTTTTCAGGATTCCTACTAAATGTACCCAACTAACTCGTGCCATCATGCTTGACTTGAGTTAGTATATGGAATAATATTGTCATATCCTTTGCTGCCTATGATGTTGTTGGTAATTTTAATAATCACAGGGTTAGCTGGTTAGCTCATGTAATCCAAACTTTAAAAACCCCAATTTTGGACACATAAATACCTCTAATACAAAATACAGAATAAAGGTAGTTTTAGAAATAGACACCTGGAAGGTATTTTGTAATTCTTTGCATTAAGGATGGTAGACTAATAATTATCTAATGTGAATATCCAGTTTAAGGAGCTGAAGAAGTACGAATAAAAAAATTAGTGTGACAGGTCTAAAGGTGAATACTAAATAGCCGGCTGCGTAAAAGGGATCTGTCAACGAGGCGCACTGGCGTACTAACTTGATAACCTCCGGTCATGACGATAGATATAAAAAAATGTATAACGTGTAGTAGTAACTTATTTTCACGAAAAGATTTCTACAAGAAAAACCAAGCACTAGTAAACTAAATAAAGGAGTGACCGCCTTACCTAGTACCGATGTGGTACCGTACCGGCCTCCTGAATGTGTTGCAGTTCCGTCAGTAAAATCCACCGTTGCTCTGCTCCTGTGTTATAATTGTTGAGAAGCCGGCAAGGAAAAAATGGTGCTGCAACGGTGCCGGCAGTCAGTGGACGTTCGTCTCAACTGCTAAAAAACGAAACACCGGTATGTAAAACAATTGTCTGTCAAGCCGGCAAGCAAAAGTCAAGGATTTGACACAAAAAATGCTAAACGCCGAGGCGGGGGTTACTTACATTACAAGTAATACAGAAATTTTTGAAAGAAGCGTGTGCGGATGTGACTTAAATTCTGTTCTGTATGGGGTGATGACGGGAATGAGTCACTACTGACTAGTCAAGTCAAGTCCAGTAAAATGCAAAATCTATCCTTCCTATCTTTTGCAAATGAGGCGCTCCTTGACTGACTGTGACGATTCTGCAGAACTCAGGACTCACCACCACACCACATCACAGAATGAGAGTTTTTAGACTTTGTACTCTATATGCCTGTATGTGTGCCGTTTGTCTGCTGGAACGAACCCGGACTCCGGGGCTTGTTCTATTCCATACAGTACAGTACAGTGCAGCGCGTTGCGTGAGTATAACGTAGACGAATGGAATAGGAAAATCGAGATATAGCCACAGCATAGCACTAGCCGACGACCCGGCATCATGCCATGCCATTGCCATTCTCATGTACAACGCCCCTTCACATAATCCATTCCGTTTTCCTATGCCTTGCCTCATGCCATGCCATTTCAACCAAGTCGATTTTCCAGTATTCCATTTCCTCCTCAGCCAGCCAGCAACGCCGAATCGGATAAGTAGTAGAAAGTACAAATGGCGAAAGCATTATGAAATATTATAACTTCAACTAGGAAATGGAACTAGGAAACGCACAAAGCCAAAGCCAATGATTTAGCTAGGATTTGGGACTAACTGAATCGACTGGTCATGGGATTGTGATATGATTTTTCTAACGCTTTTTAATTTGGCCAGTAAAAATAATGTGTACAGCGTACAAAACTAATTGTATAAACAAATATCACTCACCTTAATAGGTGTTGAGATGATAAATCTCAGAAATTCAAGCATCCGCTGCAGCTACAGAACGATCAAGAAGAATAATCCACTTTAAATGCTTATTTTTAATTTCTTCGTAATCTTCTTAGTTCATGTGGTTAGAGTTTAGGCAGGAAGAGCGGATACAAAGTCCGAATGCTGATGGCGGTCACTAGTGACTAATTGACATTGACAATGTGTGGTCACAGAAAGGACTTGATGTATAATGTTTTAGAAGAAGAGGAATGAGCTATTAATCAAAATCTGCGGTGTGGTCTGAATTTTTGTCTCTTGCTTTCGCTGATTGGGAAAGGTTGGAAATTAAAATTGCTGAGCCATTTCCATTTGTGTGTAGTTAATATTATCACACATGTGTAGATTAGAATTTCCTCGCAAGGCCGCCGCCGCCGGTGAGGTGATTGCTTGTTTAACTTGCCTTGCTACACGGAACGCTCCATGAATGACGTCAACCAGGATTATTCAGTGAAATTTTCCTGAAATGAGGTGATAACATCATTGTACATCATCCAATACATAATCAAATACAGAACACACCTCACCACTTGAACAGACAAGAATGTCTTTTCGAAACGTAGCGTAATTATGTTGGATTTGGAATTATATATTCGTTCAACTCTCAGTTCCTGTACGACCGTACAAAGAAATAGTTAATAATTTCTAATATCGAGCTACCTTAATCTACAAAAATTTAATCAAGTACATCTGTACATCCACTTTCAAAAATATTTCTATTGAATTGAATTAAAATAAAACGAAATATAGAAATATTATCTACATTTTTAAATTCTACACTCCCACTATGTAGAGCCTGACCACGATCTGTGTCAGAATTGTGTACATAACAACGAATCCAATTTTAAGGAAGAATAGTAACTTTTTCAAAAAATATCTTTAAACTTACAGAGGTTGATCTTGATATGATTTGTATACGTTAAATATTCTTCAGAATCTTCTTATGAGGTTAGGTTTTTGAGAATACACCAAACGCCGAGTGCCGGGTTAGAGAATATAAGGAATGAGCTATGTCTACATGTTGACGAGATGAGAGAGAAAATACAATTTCCAGGAATCATTTCATTATGGATTTATTTGTCTGGCCCTCTGCGTTTGCTCAAAATATCCCCGCCCTTACCCTAATAGGTCATTCATATCAACTATTATTTTATCGGAATAATGGATAAAACAGAATTTAGACCTAAAAACACTTTTGATCGGCTGGTTTAATATTTAATAGCAATCAACATCTTCTAGTGAAATTGAATATGAACTCAATGATATAGTGCAGAAATATAGAATGTCTCTAGACAAGTCAGAAATACAAATAATTCAAATACACTTCCTTTCATCAAAAATAGCTAAACAAAAGGATAAAATCTTGCGAATTGACAAGCTCGCTGAAACCACCACCCATTTTCAATTGTACACGCAAAAGTTTGGCTACTCCTGCTCATTCAAGGTCTAATTCACTAGAATTCGGTCAAATGCTTCAGTAAAATCTAAATCTTTCGGATTCTACGTTGAAATATAAGTTGAAATAAGTTAAAGTTAAGTAGTTTGGAAATTCTTCGTCACCTGAATGTGACAACGATTTGCGATGATATCTCTAAACAGATATGAGGCCACCACAGGTCAGTCAGCAAAATTGTTCATCAGAGAGTTCCGACCCAAATGCGACTGACCAGGGAATTGTGAGATGAATTTATTGACGGGCGGGAATTTGTAAGCGCGGAAGAAATTATTTTGAAATTCTACATTTCAATTTGCTTGTAACAATTTCCTGTAGATTTTATCAAAATCAATTTATTTACAAAAAAATCAAAAGTATATGGTTAATACAAGAAGTAATTTATCCATATTCGACTATTTCTTCCAGGGCCTAGGTTTCTGTGATTTTGAGTTCTTGGGGAAAAGAGCTCCATTGCGATAATTTCAATCACTTGCTATTGCTCATACCCACTCGTTCATCACAAGACGAAATTATGATCGACCTAACCATTGCCAGGGATAATATGAGTAAAATCATGAATGAACATTTAAGTGGACAAGATTTCTCTCAGGAAAATTGCCAACATTGGCTCCAATTAATATCGGACAAGATCATGGAGATGGCAAAGGGGCTCAACTATCATCGGTACAAATTAATTGTTCATTTAACGATTGCTGATATTCGTGGGACTTTGGCAATGTCCAACTCAAGATGTCTATGGGACGAGGAAACTGACGCTTATACGACTTACACATTTCAGAATGTAAGAAAGATGTTATTTTTATCTAATTCCTTCCGTAAGCTCACAAAGTTGTACTCCTTGAGGATATATTTGATTCAATTTATTACTTCGCAGGATTCTGTCCTCTGCACTGGATCCATTTACGCTGTCTACCTCTACTAGCAGTTGAACAAGTTATTCATTAAATCTTGAGGAACATTTGCTGAAAGGAAAGTTCTCCTAAGGATCCTTTTGTTCGACATAACGACGAAATGAAGTTCAAATTCTCAAGAAGTATGCATACAAACTTGACCATCTTAACCCAGCAAAGGCAATTAATTCTTTTATTCAAATATAGACATCGTCCACCCCTAGAAGGTTGACTAGCCATGTGACAACCGAGGTAGGGCAATTGCCAAAATTACTAGTCGATTCGTGACATTTTGGCCACAAATGTGGTAAAAGATCGACTCTCAACGGATGAAGAAGTATATTTATATTTGTTAGCGCTGAGAAACTCTAACTGAGATTCAAAATTCTTGATTCGAACTATTCCTCTACTTTCTCAGACCCTACTTCATATTTGGAGTTTCAACTTTCTTACTACCTGTTTTACTAACTGTACAAAATTGGAATTTATTCTGATAGCATATTTAAGATTATGGTAACGAAGTTGACAATATTTTCGCAAGTGCTTGTAGTAATTATGTGAATCTTGCAATGAGTCAGCAGGGTCGTGCGTGTTTAGAATTCCTCATGTATACTTTTTTCAATGTAAACTGAATCAATAAAAGTTCAATCTAAAGCAATCAACTTTAATTCAAGATAAATATTTACCACACACCGACAATATTATGCAGAATTCACCGCAACGGTTTCTACAATGAATCCTTTTAAGCGTAAAGTATAAGTATTAAATGTGCACTTTGGTAGACATTTAAAATGTTTA
>WJEZ01000178.1:0-39433 GCA_009869925.1 Thalassaphorura encarpata
ACTGGGATTTTACCTCACCGTTTTATCAGGAAAGTGAAACCTATGTGATGTCGATGTGTCCAGATTATTAGTTCTAGTTCTCAAAAATAAATGAAATAGAGTGTAAGGAAAGAGCTGTAATGGTAAAAACACATTTAGACCAGTGACATGGCCAACTAATAGTCCAAGTGATCCGTGGACAGCAATACTTCTAGTAAAAATCATTTTTTTATCCGTAAATGCGTAAAGGATGAATACATTTTCAGATTCTAGATATTACGAAATATCAAGATCGGCTATAATTCAACTTCACTTTCTCTAATTTTATTTTGTACATCCCATATTCTCTCAAATTTTCATGTCAGTTATCATAATACTTGATACACTTTTGAGACTCATTTACATACTATTTTTATATCACACTCTAATTAAAATTATGTGCAACAAGCAAAATAGACTTTGATATTCTTCTCTGCTCTGTATTTAGTACTGTCATAACATGGGTGATTCGAGTGGCTGGGCACTGTAGCTGTAGTGTTGAAAAGACCTCGGACTCTGGACGGAAGGAATGTCCTCGTTTTGACATTTAGGATTAATGGAATATTTTCTCCCTTTTGCTCTCCTTGCTCTCTTCGTATTCGCATTTGATTGATCAACACTCTTTCCTCGGCACCTCCCTTGCGAAAGGGTTGGAAAATGGGATTGGTGATAGGGAGCGAATGAATGGATCAAGTGGAGTTGAGTCCAGGTGCAGAGCTAGAGCTCAGAATTTATTACACGCATCCTCATTTCAACCCTTTTCTTTTTTACATTTTTATAACGCTCTAAAAATGGTAATGATTCAAGCCGAAAACTTGGGCTTAGGAAATGGAAATCGTAAAAATATGGTAATAAGGCTCTTTTGCATGCCAACTTATATGAAAAATTATCAAATTTTAAAAGAAATAATTCCATGAAAATGAAGAGGTTATTTATTTTATGGATTCTTGAAGAATTTTATTCTTTTCCTTGTGGAGCTTCCGCAAGGAACTGGCATCTTGCACCCATGAATCTCCAATTCCAAATGTGAATAGAAATATTACACAAAGGACTAAAAATATTCGACAGTTGAGTTCAGATAATTTAATCTACATGAGATTTCATATCCGTTAAACATTGACATTGTAGTAAAATAGTATTTTCTTGTCAGCAGGAGGAGAGCACTTGCTTTTATTGTTATGACTAGATATGAGCCCTATCACGTACTTTACTTAAGTTGAGTTTTTTGATGATAGGGTTCTCCGGATAAAATAAAATGACTTGACTCTGACCTACCCTTTCAATTTCAACACCGAATCCAAATCAACCCGTCATGAATTATCCTATCCTAAATACTCCTATGTTTTACAACCAAAATGCTGATTTGATTTACTTCTACTGTTTTGGTGGATAATGATATGAAATCGAAAATATGAATGTAATGCAACTTTACTGATATTCTGTCCTCTGTTTAGAGAATGGTACTACGCAATGCATTTGAATCCATGTTGATAAGATACAGCAAAATATATCTTAAGTTCTCCCCTCAATTACTCCAATGTCAACATTTTGGGTTTTATGAATGAAAATTGTCTATTCATGCTTTCCTCATACTTATTAAAAGAAAGCTAAAACGTTTAAAAAATAAACTGAGACAGGTTAAAAAAATGTAAAATAGCTCTATGAATGTCAAATTAGCTATCATCCTTTGACTAATTAAACAAGAATTTACACCAATGATGATTTGATGATCATTTGTAACAGCTAACAGCTCACATAATTCCGAGTAAACGTTTAACTAGGAGAATTATTTTTCTACATATACGAACGCTAAGCTGACTAAAAAGTTCTTGAGTGATGACTCGCCGTATAAATTTCAATCGTAGTTTGCGTCTGAGTAATTTCTACATGAGAGCTAAAATAGCCTTGTGCAAATAATGGGAGTAGCAATAGCAAAGTGTTATTTTCCAAGTCAAGTGGAAATTACTGGCACTAGCATGGCATGACTTGGCTACTGCCATTGCAATATGATTGTCAACGTCCACTACATGCTCATGAGTCGTAATTACAGGTAAATAAATTATAGTTTACACTGGGTATCCTGCCATTGTCATTAGCCTGCCTAGAATAAATTTATAGTCTTCATTTGCTAGACTCATGCTCGTTCATTGGATTTTTACAAACATTTAGCTTTAGCCGATGTTACTTGCACATTGGACATAAGCCCTGCTAAAGCTTCAAACTATTTTTGTTTGCATTTATTCCTTCACGTCTACATGGTATGGCGTTGGTGTTGTTCCAGTTCACTTAACCAATTTTTATTGTGCTTCTCCTCTTATCACTTTTTATTGATGAGTAAGCGAAAGAACAAATTCAGTCAGACCTTTTCCTATGCTCCTGTAAGTGTAAATATGTAAGTGGAAAATAGGCAAGAGACAGGCAGAGTCCTAAATAATTTTTTCTGTTGTTGACTTTATTTTCAACAATAATGCATCAAACTGTCTTTCTGGATTTTATTGGTCTTATCATTAAATCAATAAACCCGAGAGAAGAGGGGAAAATTGTTTCTCTGTCGTTACCTCTGCCTCGTGCATGGGTCATACACACATGACAGGATATGAAAAAGTAAAGCAATTTTATGCAGTTAATCAACCACCTAGTTAGCTCATAATTTGACCCTAATATTAATACCTTAGATTTTGTTCATTCTTTTGTCTCTCGCAAAAATTTTTTTACACGATTTGATTTCACAACAAATAATTTTTATTGATTTTTTCCACGTAGGATTTCTGTAAACAATAAAAACATACAAATTGCACTTTGCCTTTACAGGATAACGATTAACTAAAACGAGACTGCAGTCATTAATAATAAAGTGGCACAATTATATTCTTCCATAAAATAACCTAAACAAAATTGACAACATTTAGTTAAAACTTACTTCATTATTCCCATTTCAATAGGGGTAAAATATCATCCAGCCTACCAGCCGTTGTAATTTTCATTTCATAAAAATTACAATACCATATTTAGATCCTCTCAAAAATACATGTTAGTTTCACCATCAGTTTTCTTACAATAGCTCCTGTTTTAATCTCTCCTACAACCATTTATGTTTCGGTGTAAGGTAAGGTAGCTACATATTCCGTGGGTAAAATAAAACTAAAAAACACAGTTATATATTCTCTAACACTTTACAAACAAAAATTTAAAACAACAATTAAAAACATCCTAGTTTACATATACATTTCGAATGATGGAATTATAAAACTCTACATTAATAAACAAATGACTGGTTAAATTGTTGAGTTAAAATCCTTTCACAAAGCAAATATAAAAGTTTTCACAACACAATTAATTTTCACGCATTAAAACTTCGACATTTAAGACTTACGACAACTTAAAATTAGGGTAACTATTTCGGCTCACAGTCCCTTTGTTTAAAAAACAGCTAGAAATAATTATATTAAATGATTTCCAACTTAACAGTCGGATTTAACATGAAGAACACATATATATTATTTTTTTGTAGCATGAATCCTTGAACATACCACTGTATCTAATAATCGACTACAACTAATTCTCCATTGTTGGAGTTAAGTATTTAAGCGATCACAATGGTTCCCTGCATTTCATAATATTTTTATCGTTCCTGTCAAAACCTTGTTATTTTCCAACCTTTTGAATTTGCATAAACCAATGGAGCAAATTTCGGATGAATACCGTTCAGCTCAATCCTCTTCAATTTTGAAATTAATGTCTTCCTAACGCTTCATTGAAGTCCAAAAGATAAAAGGTACTTGTCTCAACTTGACTATTTCAATTTGATTTTGTAGAGCTTCAATTTGAAACCTAGCATTTCGGAAAGAACTCCACTGAAAGCCGAGAGAATCACAAGTCGTGTCACATTGTAGAGATAAGGATTAGCTTGCAAAGCTTGTGATCTTGAACGGATCCTCCAATTCCTGTGACAAATGTGGAAAAAACCAAAATGTAACGGATGAATAAGGTTATTCATAATTATGTAGGCTACGGAATTTCCACAAAATTACAACTCATTCAGCAATTGTACTTCCAATGAAAAACCCAAAGGTTAAGCATAATGCATGGCATGAGTAAAAAAACATCCGGTTCCGGCTGGTTCAGAGTAAATATCACAGCAAGTAATACCAATACTGAGTGTGTTCTTATGCCAGGAACATCTTAAGAACAATTTAAAGTGGTAGAAAATGAAAAGGTTATTTTGAAATTTACGATCACCAGTGCTGATAAAATTAATTCAGCCTTTCTAACTAGTACTTGCGTATTTCAGGTCGCCAAAATACGTTTTCTCGCACCAGAACCAAAGTTCGTTTTAACTTACAAAATCATAAAATTTAGTTAGAGTAACCTGCAAGAATTACAAGGAAGTGCTTTGCACAATGTTTACACCACAAACTGAGTTAATGAAAAGGGCATCGGGTCGGGCGTAAGTACAAAGTGCAAGGAGGAAAAAGGAAAAGGTTCATATGAGCATCTGTTGTTCCTCGGAAGAAAAACAGACTTGGTTAGGATTTTTATTTACGACGGAAAGGAAGGAAGAGGAACCACTTCTCCTGGCTTCATAACCAATTCAGTGGAAATGGAAACGAATTTTAAGCGTACGTTATGGCAAGACAAGATGATTTATTAGAATTTGTTGCATCACCGGAAGGCACTTACTTTGAGTAGTTCGGCTGCTAGCTAAAATAAATTTCCCTTCGGTAAATAGAGGCGAAATGCCCAAAAATCAACAGAAAAAATCCGTCCCCATGTTAAGGGCACGAATGCATGTTTTTGATGATAAAAGTCATGGTTGCTGCAGAAATGGTGCAAAAACCTGAATTTTTTTACTTTTTTGCCTTAAAGCCTAGTATGTTGGACCGATTTTGTTCAAATTTTGCTCAGGATTGCAGATTTTGTACAAAAAATCGCTCCAGCATATCAGGCTTAACTTAGAATCTATTTTGAGTGAATTAATTTTAGGGTGCAGAATAAATTAAATTATTAACGACGCTCAAATCCGGGGAGTTTTGCGATTTGGTCAAGAATTGCGACCTGCAGGCAGCGTACAGACAGACAGAACGATCGCATATAGCGGTGCCCGCCCGCTAAATAATCAATAAGCTGTTTAATAAGCATTACCTGAAATAGTTTCAATGCTAGTGCCAATACATTATTAGCAACCAGGAGTTCATCCTTTTTATGTGGTTTCTGTTCCATTTTCAGATAGAGATTCAGCTACGAAGAGGAAATAAGAAAAAATGACATGTTTCAATAAATATTTAGAAAGTTTTGTACATCCAACAGCAGTGATTCAAATGCTCCTTTCTGAAATTCAGTTCCGAGTCTGGTCTGGATTTAATCAACATTCCAGAACTTATTTATTTTTAGTTCTATTCTGACATTTACAGTCACCCATCAGCAAATAGTTTGGCAAAAAAATTCAATAACTGAATTTAAGGTTTTGGAAGATACATTTTTTCATCTTAGCCTGAAAACTCTGTGTAAATGGAATTAGTTAGAAGGAAATAAATAATTTACCTGCTCTGTAATTATGACTGACAAATTTCTATACTTTTGGCTAATTCTTGAACCAAGTGTCATGAATCGCATGAGATACATTCCCAGACAGAGAGACCAGGCAATGACTTCCACATTGTACAAGTAATACATTCGGCTCGAGTCCTGATTTGAAAACAACAAAATTAGCATTTTTAAGTTCAGTATTTAAAACTAGAAAAATACAGGTGCCAAAATTTAATTGATGCGAACCTTAAGGAGTTCAACAGATAGAAAGAAAATTAGAATCAAAGTAGCGATGAAGGTAGATGAAACAATAATATCAACCGATCTTTGTGGTCCACGCCTCTGTAAAAATCATGTTCATTAGTTAAGTCATTGAGAATTAGGAGCATTAATTATAAGACATATTACCTGAAGATATGATCGAATAGAAAGCCATGTCTTAATATTCCGAACTTTATTTAACCTAAAGTGTGGAATCCCGGATTTCTTTGCTTTTCTTGTTGATGTTATTCGAGAAAACAATTTGGAATAGAGAAATCTCTGCTTATAGGTCTTTTCAGCCACCGCCAGGAGAAAAAATACAAAGAGTGAGAGACACAATCGCTCCAACGAGGATATGAGTATCATGATTCGGGCTCTAGAGGACAAAAACATACGGTTAGGATGAGGCAACAACTGAAATTTTAATTTTTAACTCACTTGAAATCATCTCCATACGCAAAATTAATGGCATCCCCCAAATAGTGACCAACTTTTGCCAGATCAAAGTCGTCAATCTCTAAACCACTATTGAGCCTCCAGTAGCATGGCAAAAATGCTAGAATACAGCTGAAGCAAATCCCTGGAACATAACCATTTTCATTATTATTCATTTAGGGGGTGAAGATTCGGCGGTAGTACAAAGATATTATAAAATTGAGTCGACTAAATAAGATTAAAGCCAAAAACATATATTCAAGCATATCAATCAATTCATCTTCATAAGCATCAAATCCGATTACAATTCCCAAGAATTCCTTATATTAGTTGGCAGTTTATAATCATATCATTGTTGGTAAACAATCAAGACTTTTCACTGCCATTAAGAAAGCTCAACATTTATTTGAATGACTGAAGGTAGAATTAATTTATAAGTCGCAATAAAATATTGGCTTTCATTGCTGGCTGGCACCATTCCAATTCCAGTGCTGCCTCCAAGGCAGTGAATTGATCATGACATTTCTAATGGGCAGAATATCCCATTAATCATGAATGCACAATATAAGTGGAATGATATCCACGCGAAATTGCGATCCTTTTTGCTTTCACCTTCTAGAACTAACGCCTACATCCTACGTCGGGTCCAGAATAAAATCAATAACACCACCGACCTTCGCAAGGAAAAGGAACCCGCAAACCAGCAAAGCGCTGAAAATCAATCAGATTCAAGGCTAGTCTTTTTCCACTCACCCAAGTATAAGTAGTCGGAGTTCTCTCTAGCTCTCTCGACCTTTGAAATGATGGATGCACTAATGTCCAACACAGTAAGGTCAGCTTTTTTGGCTTCTTGTCCTTCCCAAACAGTGCAACTCACTTTGTCCGAGCTCGCACAACTTGGACTCGACATTTTTGCTGATTGCTGAAAAAGGCAAACCCACTCTACATTTTAATTCTCTGGAGAAACGATAGTTTGTTCAAAATGCATGCATACTTCGTGTTAATTCGATAAGCACATTTCCATGCAAAACCTATTTTTCATTTTTAATGCCGCGTTATTAGTAAAACCAGGCAAGCGGTTATTGGCTCAAATTTCTGTATCTTTCTATCATTCGTTAAATTGGTTTTCAAAATTTTAACAATTTATTGTATTAAATTTTCAACTCCACTACAACGATCGACTGACGATTTGTCCTCACCCTATGCAATACCTGCTGAAACTCCCAAGCAAAAGGATGATCATTGAGTTGTGCTTCATTGTCAAAGCCCTCCTCCTCGTCATCCTCAGAATTATTATTTTCCTCTTCCACATAGTCATCATCCTCCGAGTCATTTGTGGTCACTGCAGTCCATTCAGATTTGGATCGCACCTCTTCATCCTCCTCCTCTCCATTCCTCCTTTCATCATCATCGTCAATTTCTTCATCAGAAGATGAATCTTCATGGCTCCTACTGTCGTGACTATGACTACATTCCCCACAAGAGTGGCTAGGACTTGTAGTACTCATTTCAGAGACCTTACTCAAATTCCTCTTCCTCAAATTTGACCGTCGTCCTTCAGGGACGGCAGGAGCAGACGAAGCTGGGCTGGAAGCATTATCACTAGCAATAGCAGCTGACCCAAGCCGTAAAGCGTCAATTTCAACAGGAGCATTATTATTAGCAGCAATCCCAGCAATAGCACCACAAACCCCAAGTTCCTTTTCCATGGCGGTGAAACTTTCAACCATATTCTTTTTTAGAATTGGATCCTTAATGGATTGAAAGAAAAAGTCCCGGTCACGACTAGATTGATCATAGGACATCTCGGAAATGATTTCTTCAGCTATGCCTTCGTCTTTATCTGAATTATTTGATGATAGGGACTTAGATTCATCTTCAAAGAATACTTTTTTATTGTTGACCGACGGACTTAGCGAAAGGTGACTACTTCCTCGGCTCATGTCCGATCCTGAACCTCCACCAACAATAGAAGGAACTTCAAGTGTCTTTGCCTGACTATAGGATGCAGTAGGTACTCCAGGACTTCCTCCTCCAGGTGGGATAATTGATGACAATGTCCAAGCAGGAAGGCCGCTTGACCTCCGACGTGAGGGTGGAATTCGAGATTGAAGCCCACTACTTCGTCTCTTACTTCGCTGCTGAACAAGATTTTTTCCTCCTCCTCCTCCACGGGTCTGGGCATTTAGAAGTGTGTTTGATTGTCTTCGAATTCTATTATTTCTATGATGACGCCCCTTGGAGCCCCTTGTAAATGAGAGACCACTGTAGCTCTTTGACCAATGAGTTGCCACAATTTGAGAATGCAGAATCGTTAGCACAATCATAAGAACGATCGGTGCTATGATTTCGCTAGTCTGAATGGTGGATGCCAGTGGCTGAACTGGATTTTGAGGTTCATGCTCATTGCTTGGACCTTCTGTGGGGCTAATATTTCCGTTGGCAGCTCCATTAGGGGGGACCGGTAGAGTTAAGTATAAATAAACGTTGAGGACTTGGATGAAATAGAGAAATAAAAATAAAAAGTAAAGTTGCCGGGATGTCTGTGAAGTCCACCAATTCCGGAACAAGGGCAGAAAAATGAAACGCAAAAGTGCATGACGAGTAACTGTGAACAATCCGTGCTTCGGTTTAGCTTTGGGAAAAGATGAACCTGAAAAATAATATAAAATTCTGTAGAACATGCAACTAAACCAATTCAATTATAAAGCCAACATCCAGAAATAGCAACCAACCGACTGTAACTACGTTTCCTATAATTTCAATGTCCGCCATTTTAAACCCACGCATTTTTGGCAAAATAAAGACAATGCTGATGAGTAGAACAAATAAACAAAAATTAACCCGGAGTAAGATCTCAATGATAATCAAAGCGTGTGTTATAAATCTTGCGCTACTTTGCGTCTTAAGACCTTATAATATTATTTCAATGTAGAGGGACAATATTAATTTCAAATACGCGTGTGTAAAGAGTTTAACTCCGATAAATTGCAGTAACAAATCACAACTGCAGGATAGGACGGTTTAATATTATTCTACTAATTTCCTCGTGGTATCAAAACTCAGTCGCACTTGGAGTATAGATATAATGTTAGATGATAACGTCATCCAGTCATGCATGATTGGTTGGGATGTTGAAAGCTCACTTTGTAAACAGCATTTTACGACTAATAATTCGCTGCGTTACACATATAATTTTTACTACCTAGTCATTTTTTAAAATTATCATTTCAAACAACATTTTTTCGCTTCTGTGACGCTTTGGACTACTCTAGCGCAAGGATGCCCTTAATAAGGAAAAATCTTCTAATTATACCAAATTAAGGTAGAAATTTCTATTTAGCGTTAGCAGAAATTAATTTATGAAGAAATACACAAACTAATTTCAAAACATTCTATAACTATTCCGAATTCGGGCCGACGAACTCGTATTTTAGCAAATATTGACATTTGGGTGGGGTACTCTCCGAAACCGAAACCGAGAGAAGCAGAAAGAAATAAAACTACAGTTTCCTTTCTCGATTCTCCAGCTCAAGGGCACCATAATAAAATTACAATATTTGAAATTTACAACGCTCCTAAAATAATTAGCACTAGTTCGGACTCAATGGAAATGATCAACCCTAGAAATTCTACACTCAAGAACCCTATTTGTATATAGGTATAGGACCAGGGACAAGCTTAACTACGCTACAATAAACAATTTATTTGTCATGAAACCCCAGTTCCCAGTCTTTTGTAATAAGGATGAACAACAGGATAACGCTAGAATCATATGATGCTTTAGTGAAATAGGCACTCTAATAAATTAAATGAGTTCTTTCAGAGTTCTAGCAAAGTAATAACCGTTTTCCTTTCTTTTTACCTCAAAATGCACAATGAAATTACAGAATCATCAAATTCCTTTTAAAATGTATTGCACCATAAAATCAATGCTTGAGTGTAGCATCCGCTGCCAAAATGGCTCAACATGAAAGGGACGACCGAAAATCAAGGGAACTAATCTAGCTACCTATGTTGATTAGCTTTGTAGGTTGGGCATGACGTCCGTGAACCATTTTGGACGGAAGACAATAACTTGATTATTGAGAAGACTGATTTCCAACTTCCCGAGCTTGTGACTGACATCCGCATCTTGGAAAAGGTTAAGATCAGACTGCACCATACAATTTGGTTCAATTGTATCAAGGTCGAGCTATTTACGGTTAGATGAGTAAACTTGTGTGCTCGAATACTTGCCAAAATATATTTAATTGGTAGAACAAGGAGCTCTGGCACCGACTCGACGTTTCAGCGTATAAACAACTCCAAATCCAAAGCGAAATAAGTTGGTCTTCTTCAAATGAACTGAAGATAGAACAAAAGTGCCATTGAAGAAGTACTCCTATTTCTATTTACATTGTTAATTTGGCACAAACTATTTGACAAATAGGTCATCCACGAGTCTAATGTTGGCACGACTGCTCATTTAGAAACTCTAGAGTAAAATTTTCCGACAAACATGAGCGGAGGACACAATCAGCGAGAACCTAGTAAAAGGTGTCAAACTCGCACTGTATGTTCAAGTTTTGTGGGCATCAGCTGATACTATTTTTAACACGTCAAAAAATTCCACAACTTGATTTCGCTAATGCGAAGCTACACAATACCGGATGAGGGATGTACACTTATCAAGGATGAGAATTTTAAACTACTACTACTTCCCATTGAAGCAGATTCTAACCAATTATAAATAGCGAACCTTCCGGAAAGCTAACAATAATCCTTATCATTACAGAATAACTGCATCAACTGCTCATGCATTAGACGAAAATTTACCTTGAACGAGATCTAAGTCGATTAGCTCAGATGTTAGAGTTGTAGACTTTGTGGGAATGTGGCTGAGCCCATGAAGAATTCGTTCTTCCACTCTCTGCTCCCATTTAGCCTTGTCGTAAGCACCGACGTGATTTTGATACCTGAAACAAAAACCATTCAATATAATTTCTATCTTGAGTAGAAATGATCTAGAAAATAGTCGCATAGCTTCTCCTCAAAAAAAGTAATTATAAAACTTTTGACGTCTACTGGAATTACTCACCAAGTAAGAATAGAGTTGAGATCGTCTGAGTAAGGCATCAAGGCATAGAATTATTTAGAAACCTTGATAGAACAAAGTCAACTCCTGATGAGTGGATTGTTTGTATACCTCTCCTTCGCATTGAATAAACTTTATAATTCCAAAGAGAGGAGATAAATAATTTTTGCTTCCCTCAAGGAGGAAAGACTTTGCGGTGTGTGGGTCAGGATTCAATCACTCACTTTCCTTCCAGTTTCTAATTAAAAACAACGCAAAATTATTAGTTAATCACTAATTAGTCAAACAGCACAGCTCAGCTGAGTCCTGGATCGGAAATGACATTATTTAACGGCATAAACCAAAAGGAATAACATGTTACCGAGAAGACAGGATTCGCCTTGGACGAGTGCCAAAGTAAATCAGATGAAGCACCAGAAAGCCAGGGTACTCGCCATGAACTTCTTATGACTTCAGAAAAATCCTGTAGGATAAAACAAAAACAAAATTCTTTAATATCAGCGAATTAGAATTAATTTACTAAACTTGCTGGAAATGGTTATGTGACAGCCTCAAGTCTTTAATGTTTTTGCCAACTCAGGGAATATTTTTAATACGCCGGCATTTTAAAATGTTTATACTTGGACTTGAGTCAAGCACATTGAACTTGAGCCGCGTCACTGATCGTCAGTTGTTTGCTGAGGTTCGTAATTATTTTTTACCACAACTCAGTGGAATGTTGAAGTAGTGAAAAGATTAGATTGATTTTGTAAGCAAAAAGAATTTACAGGGAGGGTTCAATGCACCACCTTTACATTTTGCATAGGTTGACACTGTCATTACCAGAAACTTACGTTGAATCGTTCGTAGTTTGTATACTATTGTATACAAGTTCAAAACAATGAAGTGTGAGCAGGAATAATTATGTACGTGAGAGATATGAGTTACACAAACCGCGAACCAAAGATTTTGCCCAATACGCTTTCAAAAACTTTCCAGGATTTGCCGTTTTGTATACAATTTATAATTACAAATGTTTCACACTACATTTGTCTTTGCGATTCGTAACTAAAAGAAAACACCAAAGCACATCAAAACTGATTAATAAAAGTAATTCTACTGTGACCACTGTCTCCTATCAAAACTTATTGATTCACTGCTTGTGGTTTTATCCACATCAAAACATTTATACTGAAATCCTTACTTTTTCGATAGGCAAGTGAATGAACCGATAATATTTATCAAACCTAATGATAAGACGAAGAATGAATTCAATTTGACGAACTCATCGTATTAACAATGAATCACATACAAGAAAATCGTAAATACAATAGGATCAAAACAATACCATAGATGGAAAACATTTAATTCACTGATATTCAAATTGCTAATTGACACCACATTAGCTAAAATTTATACAAACATCTCAACCAGAGTAACTTCATATCACTACACAGTCCAGGATTTTTGTTGTTCAACTAAACTAATTGTTCAATTAGGAAAAGGAAACGAATGAATACGTAGATAAAATCACAGACAGAGCTGAGAGAGAGGTCAGTCACAAGGCTAGAGAAAACATTTAATTCACTGATATTCAAATTGCTAATAGACACCACATTAGCTAAAATTTATACACACATCTCAA
Organism: Thalassaphorura encarpata; assembly: GCA_009869925.1. Classification (NCBI taxonomy): domain Eukaryota; kingdom Metazoa; phylum Arthropoda; class Collembola; order Poduromorpha; family Onychiuridae; genus Thalassaphorura; species Thalassaphorura encarpata. Next base: position 12,942 of record WJEZ01000178.1, read on the forward strand.
CCAGAATAACTTCATATCACTACATAGTTCAGGATTTTTGTTGTTCAACTAATTGTTCAATTAGGAAAAGGAAACGAATGAATACGTAGATAAAATCACAGACAGAGCTGAGAGAGGTCAGTCACAAGGCTAGACACATGACAGACTAAGATTTCCTCATCTATCAAGGCTTCAAAACAAATTCAGAGCCAGCAAGACATACTTTACTTTACTCCGAATAATAACATGATAAGTAGGTATTTTTATCTCAATTGGGTAACTGTAAACACGATAGGTCGTAGTGGCAGGCAGGTATTAGAGCTCAAGCTCATCTCAGGCAAGCTACAAGTAAACAAAACCTGACCTGCCACGCAAAGACAGTGTATTAGCTTAATTAAATTTTAAACCAAACCAAATAATCTATATTGGGTCTGCCTGCATATTAAAACTTAATTTTCGCAACTTGTGATTGCTTTGTTTTGCTTACTTACCGAATCGACTCTTCGACTCAGCTGATTGAGAGTTGATTTGACTTCCCAGGCGGTGAATGCCCAGATGAATGTAGTGCGGTGGTCACGGACTGTGGAGTCGTCGGTCGTAGCCTGAGGAAAAACTGTAATTTTGCAGGTGTGCAAATCTGAGAAGGAGGAAGTGGTAGTCCCGACCGAATTCCTTCAAATCTTGGGTCCAACTAACTGCAGGCAGGAGGACAGACAGGAATAAGAAAATAAGTGGACTGCCTTGAGCGAGGACCAACTCTACACACAATCTCTCTGCGCCCATTCCATTCCTTTGCTTCGCCGCATTTCAATTCATTTCGCTCCTTTCAGTTGGATTCGCATTCGTTCATACTCCTTCCCATTTGCCAAATCATAAACAGGATCTCGATTATGGAAATGTTCGTTCGCTCATGTTTCACAGACATTATTAAGCATTCTTCAATTTTAGGAACCGTTCCAGTGAAAATGAGACTTTTTCGGCTGTATCCATTAAGCTCAAGTTTACAAGTAGTAGTGCTACTACCAGGTCAGGCTATGAGTTTTGAAGATTTTGATTTTTTGAAATTATGACCCTGAAAATGTTTTATAACAAACACTTGCCATGCTCTTTATTTCAGACAAGAAAATTGTTATCAACTTTGGATTGTAATGTAAGCAATTCTACTGTATTAAATTCTAGCATCTTTTTGTGGTCAGGCGAAAGGCGATATTAAACGTTAGCCTTCAAAATTGTGAGACAAGACAAAGACATGGGTCATTTTTCCATTTAAGCCCGGAGGTCCGGTTCGGTTAGCTAGCATAGCATGACCCTAGTATTCGAACTCGAAGGCTGCCATAAACCATAACTGTATAACGGCTTTCCCCATCCGCCTTCTCTTGGGATACTTGAAAATCTACCTTCCTATCCTGTTTCTGTATTTCTAGAAATTAAAAATAGTCTGAAATTCCGACACATTCTTATCAGTGAAACATGTGTGAAAATCACACGACAGCAGTAAGCTACCCACTCCAGTATAGCCAGTAGCCATCTGCGGATCTGTTCAGCTCAGTTCAGACAAAAATCATTTCTCCATCTTTCGTGGCTGCTAAATTCTTGATTGATGTGCATAGATTTGCGGGTGTTCCGTTTTAGTTTTTAACTATTACTGTTACTTTCCACTCCAGCTGGAATTGTCCAGTTAAAGGAATAAGTGCTGTGCATGTGTTGACAGTGTTTTTGGTTTGAGTTAAATGATAAGGAAGAAAAGAGTTTGTCAGCTGAGTTGAACGTCATCTGTGTTGCTAAACCACATGGACACATGATACAAGCACAGCACAGTAGTAGTAGAACTCCCCTAATACGAAGGACAAGAGCAAAAAGCATACGTACGTACGCAGCAGTCAGCAAAAGGCAAAGGGAATTGCCTTTGCCAATTCAACTCATTTTGGTATTTTTCTCTTTCACCCACTTTATAATAATTCCTCTTGTCTCTCTCCTTATCCTGTTCTTCTCAAGTGCCGTAATTCCTCTCCTGAACCAGTTCACCATTTACTATTACTGGTTTCGTCGTCTCCTTTTTAGTTTGTCCTTAAACCACGGATCCTCCATGTGTAAATAGTGTCGTCGTGAAGTGGAAACGCCGTGGAGTCATTGGAACTGGATTCTGACCATTACATTCCACTTTGCACAGTTTTGACTTGGAAGGATGTCTGGAACATCCACGGTCACAGAAGTCATCCTTCATTGCCAAAAACAAATCAAGAAAAATCCAAGTGAAGAGAAAGTAAGTTCACTTACAAAAAGGTGGACTAACCATAATAAAACCAAGTTTTAACGTTTGTCATAAAAATGGCCATGTTGTGGTCTTTATGTGTTTCACATGATGGCAGAAAGGTACCACAGAGACAGAAGATCTTTAGGTGAAAGCCATATTGACAAGGACATATTGTAATTCTGAATTCTGCCTCTAAAACCATGCATCTTTTGACTAAGATAGACCAATGAACGTTAACGTATGGTGGTTGTTTCAGAAACCCACTAAAACAGCTGGATTGATTACAAAATTCGAATTAAGATTTTTAGGAGCAAGATGTGCATCATAAGCAAAAGTGGTTGCAATATTGTAATATGCAGCTAAGTAATAAAGCTTAGCCGGTAGTGGACAGTAATAATGACTCATGCCCTACACTTATTATGATGTGTAAGTGATTAATTTTCCCTGTAATCCATCTTTCTTGAAAGACCGGCTTCCATTTATTCTAAATAAGAGTGTAACGTTGAGTATCCTCAAAATAATTGTATTGCGAAACTGCAGTAAGCAGTTTAATGTTATATGTTTTAAGCTTAAGGGTATTTCTAGGAACTTGAATGATAAGAAACATAAACCCTATCCAACTTTGTAAGTTTGAGAGCTAAATCGAACACGATGTTTAATGTTGGTCTTTAATTGCGTAGCTCGAATGTTCACAGGTCATTCGGTCGTTGATCATTGTACGTCCGAATGACATTTAAGCATTTTTAGGTTGGCGATCAGATTCAGAGGTTTGTCATTTAGTTTAAAGGTTTGAAAGCAGGTAATCATTTAATTCAATACCGCTTGTGTTTTTGTTTATAAAAGACAGCTTTAATCTCAATTAATCTTATTCTTTCATTTGGTTATTCATTAGATTAGTAAAATGCACCTTTACTAATACTAACACCAGGTTATGGCACCTAATGTGTATTTGATAACACACTAAAGTGTAATGACTTTTTAAACTTGACATTTAATCACGAACGCGGGTTTTTTAGGATAATAGTACGATTCTAGTAAATTAAATTAATTTTGGTGTCTATTTTTTTCAGTTACTACACTACCTGGCTCGACTAAGACGACTCCGAATCGAACTGAAACATCTCGAACACACTGGAATTGGGAAGACTGTTAATCAGCTGGGCCGACTCGACGGCCGAGTTGGGCAAGAGGCCTTGGATTTGGTGTCAGAATGGAAGGCACTAGTTGAAGCCGAGAACCCGACGTCTGAGGAATCATCCTCCCATGAAGATGAGGATGACGAGGAAGAAGAAGAAGAAGAAGAGGACGATGAGGGGGGACTTCATATAATTGACCACCAAGATGACAATGGCAATGAAGAAGATAGTGAAGCAGAAGCTGAAATCAATGGTGACGAAGTTGACCATGGAATGCCATATTCGAATTCTCGAAGCATGAGTCCTCCCCCATTAGTCGACTCGAATTCAAAACGGTTGAAAAGTAACCATGAAAGTGACGATTTGTATGCTGAACCGAAATATCGCGCCAAGTCTCACTCAGACTATTCTACAGCTTCCTCAGAAATGTCGAGTCACTCCAGCAAAGATCGTTATAAAAAAGAGAGGGGACATAAAAAATCAGAATGGGATGAAGATTCTGGTTTTGAGGCAAGTCAGGAAAGTTAAACCACCCTCTTCGCTCAAAATAAAAGTGGAACTTCCTTCTTCAGATGAGGATGAAGAAAGTCACGTAAGGCATGCTGAAAAGAATGGAACACTCGATCCAAACGTCAAAGTCAAAACTGAGCCCCGAACTGAAAACAAAAAGTCTGAGAAACATAGAGACAAAGATAATAGGGATAAGGAATCTTCTTCAAAGCACAGAGATAAAGATAGAGACAAGCGAAAGCATGAATCTAATTCAAAATCTCACAGTAAGAAACCAAAGGATGAAGAGAAAAAGCATCGTCGTTCTCATGAACATAACGGGAGTAGCAGCAGCAGTAAGCATGGTCATAAGGATGAGACTCATAGCAGCAAAAGAAAACGCGAGGAAGAAGTGCTGAAATCAGAAGTGGACATTAAAAAGGTTAAGCTTGAACCGAAAGTTGAGAAGCAGACGGATTCAAGGCCAAGACATTTGCTCCCAACACTGAGCCGAGAAATTGATTCTACGTCTGGACTAGGTTTCGCAGATGTATTGAGCTGCTTGTCTCAAACCAATTCTTCAACTTCCTCCAAGAAGAAAGACAAATCCAAACAGAATGGAAGCTCAACCTCAAAGTCATCTACTTCTAAACCTTCATCTTCATCTTCGACTGCAGAAGTATCCTCCTCATCCTCTAAATCCAAACGAACTGCTCACGAAGATAAACACAAAGCAAGCCACAGCCACAGCAGTGGCAATAGCAGTAAGGATGCCCATAAGAAACATGTCAAAACCGAATCTGTGATTATGCCTACAAATTCTTCATCTACATTGATTAGTCCAAATTATAAACCTAGTGCAGTTGCCAGAATAATGGCCGTTGCTACTGTCCCGAAGCCAGTTTCGTTGCCTCCACGGGAAATCTTGAATAGTTTGAGGCAAGATTTGAATGGAACTGCAGTTGGATATCCATTGCATAATGGAGAAACAAGGTTTGAGCAGGATCGAAGAACCAATGAAGACGCTTTGTCCACTATGATGTCCAGTAGAAATCAAAGGTATGAAAAGTTAAAGCTAATATTCATTTTGCAAAATAACTATTAGAGGTAGAAACAACCTAGAAACTTAATCTTGAAATTTTATGATTAATTTTCCAGGACTAAGGTCTATTCTGGCGTAAAGTCTGGAGCTGCTGCAGTCATTCCAAGATTGTTTGACTTATGCATTCGTGTTATTCAAGAGAACATCAATGATTTGGGATTCACAGGCGGAGTTCCCTACGATATTCTGAAGCCAGTGTTAGACAGAGCTACGGCTACTCAACTATTTCACATCGAGAATTATAACCCTTACTTGATTGGTGAGAATTTTGCTCCGAAACAAATAATTTAATGTGTAGTACATTACATTACAAAATGTGAATTTTGGTATTTTAGAAAATACTGACGAGCTGTGGAAATTTCACTGCAACAGAGATTTTCGAGGCAAAGAACCACAAGAGCTTGAGTCCTGGCGAGAACTTTACACTGTAAGAATTAACGCCTGTTCTGATAGCTAATAAATTCAAAAATTAATTTGTTAATTTACGATACATGTGAAATATTGTTATCAGAGATGTGTTGATGAGAGAAAGGCAAGATTTCAATCATTGACTCATAAAGTGAGACGAAAACAAGAGACTGCTAAACCCCAAATGAAGACTAAACTGGCTTACGTGGATACAACTTCTGGCCCAAAATTCAGTAGGAGTAAAACAGAGACTGTAAGTACTTATAAAATTCAATTGAATGTTTTGTTTCTTGCTTGTAGAAGTTAGTAATACAATATTTGACTTATTTTAGATTAAGAATGGAATGAAGACTTTGAAAACTCGAGAAGAGAAGGGGATTAAACGTGCCCATGGCTCAAGTGCTAGCGCTGGTGGCAGTGGTAGCAGTCACAACGTTGCGATTGAAGAAGCTTCTATAATTATTTCTGCAGATTCAAAAGCAGGATCAGCTCCTGCACCATCCCGAGAGCGTGAGGGTTATAGTGCTGCCAAAAAGCCCAAAAAGGCACCGCTCATGCAAAAAACCATGAAAATTATCAAAACTTTGTTTCGTCGTTAAGTTTTTCAGAGCACACTGTCCGGACAGAATTCCCCGAGCTGCATTAAAACATATCCTATCCTATCATTTAAATACTACGATGTATTTTACGAACGATTGATGAATGACAAAGGATATTTTTCCTTCCCCGAATGTTGTTATTTTTTGTGGATTTGCTGTGTGGATTTTTGTGGAAAATGTGTGTGCTGTCTTGAAAAGTCATGTTGGATTTAATATTGGAAGGATTTGACAAATGAATAAAACTTAATGCCCGCCAAAATTATAGTAGTCAACAATTTATTTTTTAATCATTAATTCATAATTTAGATAATATTAATTTTACAGCCCTCTTCCGATAAGATTGCATTCTAGGTCGTACTCGCAGATCTTGTACATTTTTTCAACGAAACAATAACTGACTTAAATCAACACTACTGGTTGAAAATACAATTTTTTGATAGGATATGATAACGAAATTGTACGCTAATCATGAATTGTTACATGCGCTTCGACTGACTACCTCCTCTGGTTTCTACCCCGAATTCTAGCCGAACGACGTTCCGGAGGTGGAGTTTGAACCCGTGGACGACTACGACTACGACTTCTTTGATTATCGCCTCCTTGGGGTAGAACATCGTTAAATGCGGCATTCCATCTACCCACACAACGATTGCAGAGCCGAGGCCTGACTTGCTGTCTGATGTTATCAATACGACGGTCAGTTTCTTCCTCAATAGTTCTACGGATCTCAGGAGAAATTACTAAACCTAATAATAAAAAGAAATTCAGCTTTTAGGTTCAAAATGGTAGATACAAATCGTGAAAACTGAACACTCGTAGACCTAGATGGCTAACCTTGCCTAGGTCGAGGCCCTCCCTCTGGGGCTGGATCTGCTGGTGCTGGATTTGGTTGTGCTGGCACTGGAAGAGGTGGATTGCCGTCCGGTTCAGGGCGTGGTAGTTGAGGAAGAAAAACTGAACACTCGTGGACCTAGATGGCTAACCTTGCCTAGGTCGAGGCCCTCCCTCTGGGGCTGGATCTGCTGGTGCTGGATTTGGTTGTGCTGGCACTGGAAGAGGTGGATTGCCGTCCGGTTCAGGGCGTCGTAGTTGAGGAAGATCAACGGCAACCTTGTAAACAGACGAGATTTTGTTAATTGGTTGGAATAATAGTAGTCAAGCATCCATTTCCATTTAGTGGAATTTGTAAGAATAGTTTACACTAAAATTTTAAATAAACGAATACTAACTACAGAAAAATAAAATAATGACTCACATCAGGATGGTCCCAAAGGCTCCAAATAGTATAGTTTACAATCCCAACTGCCAATGCTGAAGTAAGAAATAATCGGGATTAAACTCAATAGGAAGCCCCTAAATCATTTTATTATATGCTAATCCTACTTGTAAGAGTACTGAAACAAAGTACTTACCAACAATGGCGTTGTTCGACTGGTAAATATAGCTCGCGCATAATCGCCAATCTTGACAAAACTAATTTTGAAACATTAAAAAATCGTTTTAGAGTCGGTTAAACCAGTTCCCATTAATTTATGGCCGATCCCCTCTACGGTGTCAAATTAAATAATCTCTTGAGAAGTCAGTTTCTTATGATTTTTAGTTTGACTCACCATGGTCGCCCAAGTCATAGGATAAATGAACCATGAATCACTCGAACAATTCCCACGACGCATGCAAGATCCATATCCCTTAGCTATCCTCCAAATTTTCGTGACAAAAAATCCATAGATAATCCCAAGCACGCTCTAGACAACAAAACCAATAAAATATTGTCTGGAAATAATGTTCAAAACTGATTCGTAAAAAAAGTATTGCTCACATCTGACCAGTCCCCAAGTGTCCATCCTCCTGGAGTTGGCTGTCCAAAGATTTGAACGTACAACTTGACTATTATCCTGGACAAGAGCATCAGGAGAGGGAACATGGCATACTGGATAATGAAATAAATCAAATGGGCGAAGACTATTACTCCATATTCATTACTAGTAGCCTTAGGGTCATACAATAGACAATTTATTGTATCCTTTAAAAAAATCCACACGGGAACATTTATCCCAGAAAGAGTCTTGATCACAGATATGCCCCGTCCAGCTGGAGTACATAATTCTGTCCAAGCTTGATTTACAAATCGAAACACCATAGTCGCCGAAGGTATAGAGAAGCAGATGAATAAATCCAAATGCGTCAAAAGATCAACAGCAGCTGATTTTAATTGGAGTGAACTTCACTCAAGTGCTTCTCGGGTTGAATGATTGTGGCCAGATTTCGTGCATCGAACCAGGGTAGACGCAAATTGGATTTTCGCGGGAATTTTTTATAAGCATTGAGTAAGACGCCAAGCGTTCCTTTCCTCCATTTTGATTTTAGTACACTACTTGATGACTCCAATGAACATTAGCGGGAATTTTTTATAAGCATTGAGTAAGACGCCAAGCGTTCCTTTCCTCCATTTTGATTTTAGTACACTACTTGATGGCTCCAATGAACATTTTTGATTTTAACGACACAACACAGAGGTCAATAGGTCATTTGAATAATTCGATAGCGCGTACAAGTCATGTCGCATACTCACAAAACATTTTGTCTAGGTGCAGTGCATTTTGCAGGTTCTCTCCTTAAAATGGTAGAATGACTAATTTAAGTGCCCAGAACAGCATATTTTCCCCTGAAACAATCTTAAATCTAGATCTTGGATCTGATTCTTAATTTGTTTAAATGGAATGGTTTTGGTTATTAAGATTAATTTAATCATTTGTGTTTTAGGAGATTCTATATATGACTATAATCAACGAATCAGTCATGGACTAGGTTGCAAATTAATTTAGTAGCTACCGTAAGATTATTTCGAATGAAACATTTAAGTGAGGCTTCATGAGTTAAAATTGCGTAATTAAGAATACAAAGTCAATGCTCAATCTTTTGTCTTAAACTGGTTCTTGCACTTTTCATATTCGTAACAAAGTTATTTTTAAAGCTGTCTGCCCAAAAAAGAAATTCCTTCAGTTTACAAAGTTTTCTAAAATTACTTTGTTGACACAAATCAATGACTCATCACACAAATCTACCGGTTGGTGTTTTCCATTCTCATCGACATTTTTAAGGGACTTGGTCTGGGTTCACAGTGTGAGGATAATCCTTTGAAATCCATTCTAAATGCAATGGCTTATTCTCGGGGTCAGTCGTTCTGGTTCTGTGTTTTGTCCTATATTACTACTTTTGATAGCATTTATTTCAACTTCCTGTAAAGAGAACCTAATTAATGTATATATTAGGAATTAGTAATAATACCATTCGAATGGTCAGTTTCAGAATTTTCTGATAATAAAACGAATGAAACATTTGCAGATCAAATGTGTGTCTCATGATCGTATTTGAAGATGGAAAATAATTTGACTATTGATTACCTCAGTCATAGTCTAGAAGAATCGCATTATACAATTGAATCTTGATCTTAATTTGCATACTTTGGACTATTCAGACTATTGATTCAAATCATGATTGAAGTGGTAGAAGATTTGATGAAAGAATTTGTAAATTCCAGTTCAATCGTACAAAGGGCTGCACATGGGGCTTTTCTGCTCCTAGTCTTTACTAGTTGTGCTTAGTTTAGTCCTTTCTGAGTATAAAGTTGTGGCCTATTGCTCCATCCATTAATAAAATGGTAGCGTGATAAGAGGCCACACACATTATTAGACCTAGGGCTAAACTAACTTGAGTCATCTGCATAAGTGCAATGCAATGTGAGGCCGGCTTGGCTAGAACAAAGGGGCATAGGTCAGATGTCAGGGATGGGATGAAATGAAAGGTCCAACTTTCCATCCTCCTTGGAAAACCTGAGTCTAAGAAGACTAGTGAACGACTGACTGGACTGGATTGAAGGTTTATTGTTGCATTTGCATCCCAAGGAATTAGAGAAGTAAGACAGACAGAGGATAAATAAGACAGTGGCAGTGGCAAAGGCAGAGCTGAGCAATAGTCAGTCAATAAGTCCTCCTCCTTCCTTTAAGAAAAAAATTGTTAGCCTAACTTTTTAATCTTTAGGTTTAAGCTTCTCCACGCATTGAGGTTTCAGACTTAGGCCAGGACTCACTCACTGCCTTGACTGGTTCGATTGATTACCGATTGTCTTTAGTTTAGTCTTAGGAAAACGCACAGTACTTAGCACTTGTAGTAGTAGATAGTTGTGCATGTAGGATTTTAGTAACACTTGACAAAGCAAAGAGGTCTATAGATTTATTTGCACATGCAATTCTTGATTAAGACAAAACTTTAATTTTTTCGACTTAAATCAACCAATCTTAGTCATCAACTTAAGACAAGCCATATTTTTGGCTAAAATTAAGAGTTTTTAATTGAGTGTGGAATAAAAAGTGGACGATCTGAAAAATTCAACGGCTGCAGTCTTCGGTTTCAACAAATAAAGGTACGTACCATTTTTAATCATTGTTGGGTGAAATTACGGTTAGTTGGGTCAGAATCCCCCTTCTAGAGATTTGCTCTCAACGTACTGGTGGTGAATTTTTTCTCATAATGCCCTTTCCCGTAAATCATAAGACTAGATGCTTAACGAGCTAATTCTGGATTAAATTCTTTAATCAATACGATTTACTAGAGTAGCCCACTGGAAAATTGTATTTGCAGTGCGAATTTTCTTAATTACTTATGACAAGATTAAGAATTATCGCAATTTTATCAGAAACACTTGCACTTGTAAACGGCAAAGGCAGCGGCAACGTTAGCGTTTATCTGAAATTCCCTTCAAATTATCGCATATTTGTTATCGTCAAATTCCATTACGACAACTTAACTTTTGATTATGAATGAAAGAAAGTTATTTGAAAATGACTGTCTCATAATCTGTCATTCATAAAAGTTTAATTCCAGCAGCAGTTCCAACTTTTATCATAGTCCAGCCAATTTCATATTCACGCTGTTGCTATTTTGCAAAAAATGACTCTCAATTTCCAACGCATAAAAATTAACATACGCATAAAATTGTCATTTTTGATTATTTATGAAAATAAGGAAAATCTGAGAACGTAAATTGCATACAAAACCACGAATTGTGACCACAGGTTTTAGTATGCAACGGACAATTTAACTCTTCCATTCGATTTGAACATTTCAACTTAAATAAAAATAGTCTTGACCGGATGTAATTTTTGGTTAGGCAAGGACAGGTGCTTACACACAATATTACACATACTCTCGTTCCTTCTACCCGCCAAATTCTGAGTAGACGAAAATTGCAAAATTAATGTGGAGTGCAAGTAAAACGAGAAATGAAACCAGCCACGACACGACCATAATTAAATAAATTCTAGAAGTACTGATGTTCATGAATTTTAGTTAATTGGTCAAAGTGACCCGACATATGTAAGTTCTATAACACAGGATTTCCTAAGGATTTTTTTAATCCAAGACTCAAACTTTGATTTTATGAACCTCGTAATTAATTACCCATTTGACGCTTGACATAAGAAACGACTCTTAATCCCATTTACGCCAGACATTATTCCTTGTCGCTTGAGTTGAATTTGTTTAAATAAACATGGCCAGGAGTTTCGTTCTGCTCAAGTAAAATTATTTTAACATTTAACCCTTTCCAGTACTACAAGAAAGTGAGTGCAGCAATGGCAAAAGCAATGTTAGACTTAGGAGGGTGTTGGTCCATGCCATGCCATGCAATACATTGACGGCCGGGATTCGTAAAAATGTCAAAAGGTTATGCTTCTTCATCTTCTTGAAGAAATATTCTTATAAAAAATGCACCCGATCAGCTCAACATTTGTGGAATAGAAATTCATTTACACAATTTTTCATCTCAGAATTGACTTGGTTTTACTTTTAACATCAGTGTCATCCCCATTTAGGTTTGAAAATGAAAAAGGAGGATATTAAGTAATGAGTAGAGCCATGGTTGTGAGTGAAGTGGATGAGTTCATTTATGAATGCTAATGTGAACGGAAATTCCCCCCGTTTACTCAATGTAAAGTAAAGTGTACAAGGGGGATGACAGGTTTAGTAGTTCATTTTCATGGGAATAATTTTTCTGGTAGTTTTATTTCCAAATATGAAAATAAAATGAAAGTTGCATTGAGTGACAAGACGTGAGACGAAGAAAGTTAAAAAGCTCTTAAAAAATCATCCGACTAAGACTAAAGTTGGCTGGACAGATTTTTCTTCCGATGGTCATTTTTTGCTTGAGTCCTTTTTCTGGTCTTGTGCCGCATTCGACACGGCTGTCAGCTGCACTCGGCTACAGATGCAGGCGGAGAAGAGGAATGTGCTGATTCAGATATTTGTTAAATCCTCGACTAATTTTAAAAATGCACCTCAGACTTCGTTGTATAAACAAATGCCAAATGTCCATTCTATTCCGAGTTTCTCCACATAATTTAGCAGCGCAACAAGTCAAGCATCATTTCAATGCAATGGTAAATGTTCTTGTTATAATCCTTCAAATGTCACTAAGGAATAAATCCCATAAAGCGTTTCAAGGAAAAATCTCCATAAATTATTGAGGGTTCATTCTTCCGATCGTCATCATCTGTCTTGACCCTAGTTGACCCCTTCTTCTTTCAGATCAACTCTATTTCTATGTAAACTAAACACCAAAGACTTGGTTCTAACGAAGCAGAGCATAGCCGGGCAGAAGGGTAGCTGATATTTTTTTAATAACTGTTGCATTGGTTTTTGTATCCTTCAACTGGGAAAAATTATTTTAGAAGAGGAGTGTGAAGGGAATCCGATCCTTGATCGTAAGTCTTCCTCCTAATGTGCCCCTTTTTTCTTTCTCAAAATGAATGAGAAGACTGCAACTTGTTCACAGGGAAGTGAAATTTGGTCCTAGGGTAGTTAGTAAGGTGTGGGTTAAAAGGCTAATGTTTGTGCATAAGAAATTATGAGCTCATTCTCCGGGTTCGGTGAGTAAAGTGTCGCACCGGGTGCATTTCCTTGCTTGAGAAAAGATTTCTTGGGAAACCGAATGAAATTATTTGGACCTAAGATGGAACTACAGTGCTGACAAGATCGCCCAGTTAGAATTACTACGCTAATTCTGGACAATTCGGCAATTGCCTTACCACAAACGACTATTTTTTAAAGAAGTTTCTCTCAGAAATTTTCCAATGCTTAAGATGAACACTGAACTTGAGAGATAATTTTCATTTTGCCGACTCTCAAGGGCTACAAAATGTTCCTAAAATTAATAACTTACTGCGCCGCAGACTGATCACAGACTGTCCAAAAACTAATGAATGAATTGACTACGATCACTTCCAGTTATTTTCTGTCCCTACAGATGTGGTCAGTATTTAATTTAATTGAATCCCTAGTTATTAAACAGCAATCAGGAAATTCACATCCGCTAGAATATAACGCATTTACGTTGACGTTGTTGACTTTAGCCTAATTTTCCATGCCTTAAACGTCGGAATTAAAAGGTAACTTTTACGATAAGAAGACCATGATTCATATTTTTATGGATTCATCCGTTGCTTTGTTAATCTAATCAGATACGTTAGACTAGGACGATTTAACTCATTCGTCAACCCATCCCATTTACTACAAATAAATTTAAATGTCCTTCACGTAGAAGAAAAGACGGAGACAGACGAGACGGAAATTTGAGTCTCATTTTATATTTTTTGCATTATTTTGTCATTAGTCTTACTCACTGCTCTGCATTGCACTGGAACTGGGTTAATAAAGTACATAGTGCACTATCAGCACGATTCTCTCTCTCTTCCTCAAATTACAATATTTTCATTCAATGTCAATGCTATGCTGCGAAGAAAGAATGAGGAAAAATAAGAATAATAGTTTAGTCAGAATCCACTACGCTGTCACCTTGACCTAGCCTTCCATCCATCGAGCCTGCCTTAATGTCTGTCTCTTTCGTCTACTGATATCTGTGTCACCCGACGCCCTTATTCTTCCTCATTGTTATCTATCATTTGGTCCAAATTAAATGAATACAAAACCAAAAGGCAAAGGCAAGGCAAGATCTTTGGAATTGGAACGACTTTCATGTGCAAGTGCATTGAGAAATGCATTCATTATTACTCAACTTTTAAATGTTAATGTGGAACACATGGAGGATCGGATATCTCATCGGAAGCTTCATGCTTTACGATGAGAAATGAACACTTAATAATTATGGAAAGAGACTTTAAATGCTGATTACAATATTAACTCTCATTATCGTGGCAGATGCAATGGCAATACTCTCTCGTTATCGTTTCCTCTACTCTGTTTCATAGGCAAAGCTGAGACAGACAGACTGGAGTGATTGCTTTGTATGCTAACACCGATTAAGGAATGATTTCTCACACCAAGTTAATAAGTACTCAAGAACTCAGTTGATTAGCTTTGGCTTTAACTGTGTTCAATTGCAATGGAATTACAAATAGTCAAATTATCACCAGTTTCATTAACTCAAACGGGATGGTGTGTCAATTATTAGGATTTCCAAAAGGAGAATCCCCAATTCTATTGTTTTCTTGCATTTTGAATGTTTACTATTGAGAAAGAGATAGGAAGTTTGAACAGTATTGACACATTTTAATAGAATTCAGAATTTAATTGCATCCATCAATTGGTTATATAATGCATTTTATTGCATTGTTTCATTCTGAAAACAAAAAAAATTTGACCGTGAACTTGGACAATGACTTATTGCAACGAATTTCTATACTTATATCGTATAGTTAACTCGTATTAACTCCTGTTTTTAATTACGTCAACCAATTTATGACTAGTTTAATTACACACACCCCCAAGAATGTCAAGAAAATATTTGTAAACACGACATAACAACTGACTAAAGTAGTTACTGTAGTCGTAATTGACAGTACTTGAAACAATGCGCTGCCTGCCAAGCCAAGCCAAGCCTAAACCTCGTTGATACAAGTGAAAGTGGAGATGGAATGCATTAAGCATTAATTGATTTTACGTATAAACGCATCTTACAATTTCGTATGTCTTTTAATCGTAAAATCAAAAATTCATTGTGATGTTTAGTATGCTTAAGCAATAGCCTGATAGAATAAAAAATATTGGGCATAGCAATATAAAGTATAGCCTCATCGTAAGTTATGGCGTAGTGGTTAGAAAAGAAATTAGCTCCATGCATGCTCCAGTGTAGTGTTCTTAGTTTGAGTCTTACTTTTGTCGAATCGACTCGACTGCTAGTTGTCCCAACTCATTTGTATGATAATTTAAATTACTCGCAGTATACTAGTTGAGGAGCAGTGCTCTGATTTTACACGGCAACTGCGGTTTCCCTTACACACGCCATCCAGTCCAAAGAAAAAGTCCTAATCACCTCAGACCCTAGTGTAATTGTTAATTAATTAACTCATAATTAGGGAGAGAAGCCGGAGGAGTGGAGAGAACAAACCACGAAATGATTGAGCGCGGTGAGGTGGGTTCCTCCCCGCCGATGTCTCAGGAACCAGACTCACCGATTGGTTCAGAAGTTTTACCCAATCACTCCCCCTATCAGGGGAACTCCCACCTTCCTCATCACCTCTCCCGCTCATCCTCATCATCATCATCCTCTTCGGCAACCGCATCAGCCACGGCCACGATTCTCGTAGCCAACACGAGTAGTGGTGACGGTCACGGTGGTAGTAATACTGGGACAGTTGGCGAGAGTAGGAGTAGTACTACATCATCCTCTTCGGCAACCGCATCAGCCACGGCCACGATTCTCGTAGCCAACACGAGTAGTGGTGACGGTCACGGTGGTAGTAATACTGGGACAGTTGGTGAGAGTAGGAGTAGTACTGATTGTCAAATCCAACAACAGCAGCAACAATTATTCATAGGCGGAGGTCCCAATCCACCTGGTTCCGTATCTCCGGGAGGAGAATCCTCCTCTTCTTCAGACAGCTGTGGCGGTGGAAGGACCTCAGTTCAAGGTCAAACATCATCTCATTTGCTCCCTGACATCTTTGGCCCTGTCCAAGTACCATTTGGCTCAACAGCTTCATCAGCAGCATCAACATCGTCAACTATCCCTTTCCCCAGAAGAGGAAGAAATTATCGAAAATCAGCAAGTTTTACATCAGCAACAGCAGCACTCAGTGATTCAGGCAGGGCCACTAGAATTGGAAGCTGGATTGGTTGATCCTCATCAACTTCTTAACCACCATCAGTATCAGCAACATCCTCATCTGAGCAGCATCATTCAAGAGGCAGTTTTCCAGCAACAACAACAGCAACAAAAGAATCATCATCATCATCAAATCCAACAACAGCAACAACACCATATTCAGATGATGTCCAATCCCCTTGATTCAGATTCTTCCAATTCCTCCGCGGCCTCTCTTTCCTCTGGCCATTCTTCTGGGCACCATAGTCTCAATCATTCTGCGAGTATGATTCCGAGTCATACGAGTGTGATTGTAGAGAAGGGAAGTCTGGATCACCACCTCAATCTTCATAATAATAACAATAACAATAACAACAATGGTGGTGGTGGAAGTAGTAGCAGTGATGCTAATAAACGAAATGACTTTCTCCAGTACTTGTTGAGTGATGATCATCATGGTCATCATGGGGCTCAACACGAAGGAAGTGATTTATTGGACATGAAACCAAATTTGATGGATATGCCTAGTGAGCATACGAGCAGTAGACAAGGGCAAAGGCAACCTCATCAGCAACACGGGTCGTCAAATGGTTCCAGCTCTAGTGCCCTTCATGGAGAACAACATTCTCAAAATGGACTCGTGTCTTCTAGCAACAGGTGAGTTCGTGTGTCCTTACTTAATTTTGATATTTTAAAATGAAGCGATAAGAGATTCATTCATGAAGGATTTATGACACATTTTGGCTCATAAATTAAACACTAAATGATGGAAGGAAGAATCAAAAACAAACTAGAGGTCAAGTCAAACTCTCCCAAGGAGAATGGTGTTCTGCTCCTGCTGCTGTTGCAATTCTTCCATTGAAACTATAAAAATTAAACTCTTAATTGCCAGTCAGGAATGCAAAGTCCAAAACTAATTCTAACCTCAGAGAGAGAGAGAAAAAAATAACACATAATTTTCCACATAACGCAATTCTCATATTTAACTTGTCCGATGCACTGTACTGTGCCAGGCCCATTTTCATGTACATCAATAACTCTGTCTGTGTTTTCTCCAGGATATTCGAAGAGTAATGATGAGAAATTCTATACACAAGCATATTATACAGAGGCAATGGCAAAGGAAATTGAATTTAACCCTTGAGTTGACTTGCCTGTGACAGAAGTTTGGGTTAGAGGAGGAGCGGAGGTCAACTCATTGATTTTGGTTAACTTGTAAGACCCAGGGACGCTCAAAGGTTAAGAAAAGGTCAAGTCAATGTACACAGTTAAGAGTTAGTGCTAGAGACTCATTTCTGTAATTAGTCATATGAGCTCTCTTTTTGGATTCAGCAGCATAAACGAAGTATGAACGAACGAACGAATCATTCATGAGGGGTCAGGTTGGGATTCGTTAATATAATTATTCATATTAAATTTAAAAATCCATCAAAGGCAAACCAAATGGTAAGATATTCACGAGGACCAAGCGTGTTCAAATAAAATTAAGACTAATTTTGGAGGATCAAATGCTGTTTCAAGATTTTTCTCGCAATTTCTAGCAATGATGGCTTAAAATGAATTATGTTTGACCAATTAGGCCTAAGAAGTAGTACATTAGTTTCACCTACGATTGTAAATTCCAGATAAAAAGTCAATTTTCTCTACACAACGCTCATAGTAGATAAGAATTATCATAGTTCCTTGACTACAATTCAATGCAGTGCATTGTGTTTATACGACTAGTGTATAAGAGCATTACTTTCACTCTGAAACAGGCAAAGCGGATGTCTAATTCAGAATATCATTTCTACTGGATTGGATATTATTGTAGGGTTCTTCATGACGAAAGAAAGGATTGAAGAATTCTTTAATGATGTCTGGTCTGTCCGGTCTGTCCATTTAATTACTCAACACTTACTCATTTTTTGCGTTCTCCGACAAGGCAACTGCCCTTAATGTTTATGATCGCAATACGTCTCGCTTTGTCCATCATGTAAATAAATGAGCAACGGTCACTAAACATATTTTTCTTGACGAAAATACATAAGACAAAAAAATTATGGAGGAAAGATGAATCATTTCACACTTTTTGTTCGTCTTTGTTTTGTTGAGTAATCCCCATGTGCTGCTGGTGTCGGGTTGGCTGCATTTGTTAGGTTAGGACATGAATTTAACGACCTGGGTCTTCGGTCGGTCTTGGTCTTGAGTCCGTTCTCCTTGCCATGCTAAGCCATGGCTATTAGCTTCAAATGGTCGGTCAGGATCCTATGTTTGTTTATGAATGTGTCTTATTTATGAATTTGTTTCATTTTGGATTATTTAGTGGAAGTCGAGCTGGGGCGGCGACGGAGGACCCGATGCAGCATTTGTCATCGTACCCTTCTTTGGACCATGGACCTTACTCTAGTCCATTGTTTCACCCATACATGAGTCAGCAGCAATCCGCCGAACTTCTCTCATCCACTTCCTCATGGCCCACAGGCACAGGTTTGTTGTCCTTAACTTTATTCAACTAAAATGATCACCAACCGACCCACCAACTGGGTCACTCATAATCCCCCCAATAAATAAATAAAGAGACCGACAATTACATTGCGTTAAGCAAATAATTACTGCTGCTTCCCTTTTTCTTCTGGTGGCAGGAAAGGGAATATCCCAAATTATGAGACCCTTAAGTAATGTCATACTAATTCAGAAAATCAAAGACTGGGTTCTCCAATACGATGAAGTTCTAAAATAATGCATCTTGCCCATCATGAATTTAAAGAATAAAAATCAAATTAGGTTTGGATGAGTACAAAATCCTCAGCTGGGACGGCAGGGCTATTTCAATCCAATCGACTTCCTGCTTTCTTCACGACGTCACCAAGGAATAGCTTAGGTCTTCATCCATATGGGCATCGTAAGTCAAATTTAAAGTCATCACTCGGGATTAATTAAATTTACTAGTGCTCTTAATAAACCCAATCAAAGAAAATGAACTGGTTTTGCCAAGGCGCAAATAAAACTTTCGGAATTGTCCAATTGCTAGTCATTGAAGCTAATTAGATTTTAAAATTTATGAAGCATTCAACTCTTAACCAATTTGCCTAAGCTGAAATTCAAGGTGGTGGTTGACGATGAGCTCATCCAGTCCTTTGAGCTATAATTAAATGGATAATCTTACTGGTCCACTCCTCAAATCTGACTGAATGAATTTTCCGTAACAGAATATCAAGGAGATACATTTTCCGGTTGGTCACCTTATAATTTGGACATTGCTGCAAATTTCGGTGTAAATGGAGGTGGAAATAGCGGAGGAAGTGGAAATTTGTCAGCGTCATCTCCAAACCTTTCATCCTATGCGTCCCAATCTTTATCCTCCATGGTCGCTCAACCCGCTAGAGGAATGAAAGGTCAATCTCCACTTCTAAACGGTAAATGATTTGTTTCATTCTTTTTCTCTGTACAACTTACCTCGAAATATTCATCCAAGAGATAGCTCAACATGTTATTACCCCGTTTAGATACTTACTGTGTTATACGATTGAATTATTCAATCCATACTTTTAAGATACTTGCAAGAAAGTCCTGAGCCTTGAATAAGAAATATCTGTTTATCCGCTTTCCGTTATTTCTAGAAATTAGGTCATTTCATGAGGATTAACACTGCTGTTGCCCATTTTTGAATATTTTTGTACAATTGACATTCTACCGGAAACCCTTTTCGACTTTTATTCATTAAAAGGATCACGATTGATTTCCTTTTCTATCCAGTAGTAAAAGGGTTAAATTCTTTCCTATTGTTGAATCCGTTATCAGACTTCATTCATTTTGGGATTATAATTTCACTCACTCCTTAGACAGAAGACGTCCTTGTCACCGGGTTTTTAAGGCCGTTAGCGTCGAAAACCGATGTGATCGGGTGTGTGATAGGCATTGCATCTTAATATCCAAAAGGATGAAGAACACACAAGAAAGGGTTGTAGCTGAAAGATTCTGAGTAAATTGCAGAGAGGTAGGAGGTTATCGACCAGAATTGACCAATACGAACTAATGGTTGAATTAATTGAAATAAATGCATTAGATTGACTGAGTGAGGAAAGGAGGAGATAAGAATATAAAAAGTTTGAGTGGGTTGTCCCATCTTGGCCAGGCTTAAATACAAAGTCAAGTGACTTGTACATACGTGGCTGTCTTTAATAAAAGAGATAGCAAAAGTTCTTTCTTTATTTATCTCTATTCGAGGGTCTCGGTTGAGAAGAGTGGAGCTAGGGTTGGTTTATCACTCATTTTGTTAGTTCTCATTATATTGTAGAATACTTAATTCATAACTAGAGATAGATGATAGGTTCATGAAAATATAAATGCCACAAGTAAGGTCGGCGGTCGCACGCCACAACAAGGAGATAAAACCGGAACGGACAGTTTTGATAAATCCATCAGTTATTTGAGAGATAAAACACCCGCAATAGTCTTTTTAAGGCACAGCACTGCAGCCAAATACAATTCATACCCAGCCAGCTTGGCTACTACGTAGCTACCTAATGCAACACGTCAAATTAGCAACTCCTTTACTAGTTTGACGTATTCGCGATTAGTTTGAGAGCTTGGCTAAC
The DNA here is from genome assembly GCA_009869925.1 of Thalassaphorura encarpata. Lineage (NCBI taxonomy): Eukaryota > Metazoa > Arthropoda > Collembola > Poduromorpha > Onychiuridae > Thalassaphorura > Thalassaphorura encarpata. The sequence continues at coordinate 33,588 of WJEZ01000178.1, forward strand.
AGTAGAGACACAAGAGGGAGAAAGGATACAAATCATGTTTTCACTTAAAACAAGAAATCCAGTCAGGGAAAACATCTTTATTTTTGTTATGTTGTGGACAAAATCCAAACAAAAATAATTTTATTGCGAGAGATCTCGACATTTCCACCTCTTTCTTCGAAACTCTACTCTGGCTCTGAACTCTGACTCATGATACCTCAATTAGCCTTTCTGATTCATTTAGTACCATTTCTGCAAGAATATATTCCTAAGTACTACAACGAAGAGGAAATATTTTTAAGAACTCTAGAATTGTTAAGCACCAGTCCCAGCCTGAAATAAATTCTAGCAATAGAGCCTAGTAAAGCCTGTCATTAACTAACTATTCGTCTTCCGGCAGAATGTTTAATTGTATTACCACTGGAGACTCGTTGTAAATAACTTTCTACTCGTGTCTAAATCCTACTGTCACTCTGCCTCTTAAACACTTGGGAATGTCAGGAAACTATGATCTATGGTCATGGCTGCTTGTTTAACTGGTAGCCAGAAAATGTCCGAAATAGAAAAGGATGACGATGATGCCGAACTAAATGAATTCATTGCACACCAGGCCCAAGCATGAGAAAAACACAAGGTTCGAGATCATCTTGTTTGTCACATTGTCTTTCCGTCCAAAGAATGGGATCACTGTGGTTGGTGGTTGGTTGTAGAGATTAGAGATGTTAGCCGTGGAAACTATTTTTATTGTTTTAATGCAATGTACTATTTCATCTTCTTAGTTTTTGGGTTGCGGATGTCTTTCCGCCTTTAAAAAACACTTCAAGGATTCATATTCATTTCTTCGTCTTGACTTTGCGGTCTCAGTTTGTGGTCAGGACAAAGCCACAAACTTCCACAATTCACTCTTGCTCTACATTGGCTGTGAAAATAAAGTCCGATCGTGAATTCAATCGAATCAAAATATTGTAAACCCAACTTTACATGGTTAGAGACATGAGGCGTCTCTTTGTCTAATGAGAAAATCATCCCGAATTTTATTAGATTTTACAATCCTGGGTAAAAACACGTTTTAGCCTTTGGCTTGTATTTAAATTTTCAAGCCATCTCTCTAAATTTCTTTGAGTGTATTGAACTTTGAAGTCAGACAGACACATTGTTGCGTCATTAACAATGACAATGATGTTGACATTTCTACCGAATGTAATTCGTGTCTATGTCATGCTATACATGTGACATAATAATACCTAGACATATTGCGCATCCTTATAATTTGAGGGTGAGCTAATATATCCCATGCACCTTAATGTAATGTATAGTACGTGTGAATATAGAAGTCAATGAGGAGTAACTGGTGCGGTGATCATTAAGTTTTAATTAGTTCCATCATTATCTTTCAATATACGCCGTTATCGGAGGACGTATAGAATAGTTGAATAATACTTATGCATGCAATGTCTTCGTTTCATAATGTCTTTCATGCAATTGTAATGCAATGAGTTCCTAAAACTTAAATACACTTCACTTCTCGGTTTCTGGTTTTGGTTTTATGGTCTCTGCACTCAGGAATCAGAAATCGTACGCTAATGCTACTATAAAATTTCATCTTCGTTTAAAATACACTAAAGGTCGTGAGGCGAAATGATTCCATATTCAAATTAGAAATTGTAGACACCATGGTTTCAAATCCGGTCTGATCTTAATTCGGCTGTCGGTTGTTCCAATGTTTGAGTTTGGAACGGAAACACGATGGAAAAGTCTAACGATTTCCGTCATATGAAGGATGTGCCACTTCTAGCCAAGGGACCTTAGTTCAAGTATCCTTGCAGATAAAATCCAAACTGTGGCTTTACTCAGAGAATTCCAAGAATTTACTTTGCTATTTTCTCGTGCAAAAAATAATTCGCTACTGTCGGGTGTTGCGCAAAAATGGCGCAAATTCTACTCTGGCCATCAAATTGGTGCTCATGATACATGCATAAATTTCTCAGAATAATTTTATTCTAATTAACTAACGATTTTTTTGTGATGTGAAGAAATTAGTAGGGTACATTGGAAGCTCCCTTAATTTAGTAAAATTTTAAGAAACTGTCATGAGTCAGAAAAAGTTTGAAGTCCTCCTTTTTGGTCGTTGTTAGTTTTGTTGTGGATCTGGACTCTGGAGAGGATGTTGGACTCTACGTCTAGGACTAAGAAGATGAGTTTTCTTAGGATCTGGATGTGGACTAGGGATGGGAATAGGATGCCAAGTGGTTAAGTGTTCTGAAAAGATAAGAAAATGAAGTCATCCTTACTAAAATTGTATATTTCCTTCTCATCCGTTCCGTTTGCTTCGAAAAGGTTTAGCATGGGTCATCCTCGCCTGTAGTGCACTGCACTAATAAGTAAAGTAATAAGCACAAGAAAGAATATTATTTTGACATTTGTCTTCTTCAACTTATTTGTCATTTGATGGATGCATAACAACATGGAAATGAGAATGATCTTTACATTGCATGCTACTCGTGTGTCTTCTGATGAGAAGTTTTACTTAGGGGGTTCTGCCCTTTCCTTAAGAAGATCCTGAACTGAGGTTTAGGAGTTTCTAGGGTTAAGGATGTCGCTGGCACTGTCCATGTCCAAGATCATAACATACCCAGCGAATCTTTAGTCTTTTTAGTCCTTTTTAGTCTCGTAAGTCACAAGTGTTAAAGTAAAGGAGTGCATTTTTTGTTGCGTGAGCTAAACGGAAGTTTCTTGGAATAAACATTCATTAGCTTCAATATGGTTCGGCCGCAGAGATAGATGTCCAGTGTCAGTTGTAGTTTTCGCATAACGTTTTGATGATTTGAGCTATTTTCCATGACCTGAAAATTTGAAGAACATAACTATCGCTACAATAGCCTTTAATATTGAAGGAATGTTCTAGAAATGATTCATTGTTTTAATTGCGTTATTGATGGATTATATTGATTTGCAAATGCACAGTACTGCATTCCGTGACCGTATCCTAATCACTGACAACATCACTTCACACGATTTTCCCTTCTAATAAAAGAAAAACAATAGTTTGAGTCTATGAATGTGCGTTGACGCATCTGCTTCTGCATGTCTCAGCTGAGTGTTGCATTATTATATAGGTCAATTCCTGTTCTTTGAGCCTGGAAATTGCTCATCTCATATCATTTAGAGTAATTATGAGGCGCCATATCGAATCTTGCAGAATTTACGAGTCTACTCTTATAGTTATCCAGCTACATGTAAGAAAATTGAATGAGTTTGATGAACTTGAGAAGTTATGCCGAATTGGCATTTTTAAGACTCGCAATTCTATTATTGCAATGTTATGCTACACAACTTGACCGGCAGTTGAATTACTGAATTGCAAAAATGATCTTAGCTTGGCATTAATTTTTACGAGAGACAATAAATCGTGTATGGCCTTTCCGTGCCCATGTACTTGGAGTTTTGGTTGAGTTTGTTTATATTACAATATCTTTCTTTGTTAATTTATGAGATTAATTGGGCGTGAAAATGAAGATGTGTTGGGCTACAAGTCGTAAAACTGATTCTTCTAAATTGCGGAACCGTCACGTTCTACCCGACCAAAATATTATTTTATGAAGATCGTGTTCCTTTTTCCAATCCTTTTGCTGGGTGGGCATCGGACTTTGCATTTTATGGCAGTGCATGTGCAAGGCACCCTTACCCTTTTCTCTGTTTTGTGTTGAAAAAGCAAAACCACTCATCGTCATAATATGTTTTGCTCTCATTAAAGTCAAGACTAGACGAACGTGTAAAATGTCACTGTCACTAAAGGGTAAATTATTATGCATATGTTATTCTAACTAAAAACAAGGAAGGGACAAGAGCAATGATGAGTCCCTTTTACACACCAAGTGCAAGTGTCCAAATTGCTCAAATCTTAAATGGTGTGTGGTCGAAAAAGGGAACGAGCAAGAGTTTTGAAAATAATATGATTTTAGGCATAGGTTGACCGTGCATAAATTTACGTGGGGGTCGTGGTCGTCCTCTCCATGGTTAATTATTTATCTGGCATAAATGTTTATGTTCATAATTACATTTTTTTAAAGGAGTAAAAGAATTTGCTTGCAACACAAGCGTTCCCCAGTTTTTAATTGTCAAGATTGAAATCTGAAACTAGAGTAAATGATCATGATCTAAACATTAGATTTCCGAAGGATTTACCCCAGGTCCAGGAAAGAGCCTACCCCCTGAGAGACTAGTTTGTTTTGTTTAGGCTAACTTAACGGATTTTCTTTGTGTCTTTACTCTTACCCGCACCAGATTGTTTTCATCTGCATGTTGACTCAAAGGAAGTGTTATTGATTAGATAAATCCACTAAGATTACTGAAGTGTGTCATTGTCAATTGTCACTTTTTGCCTCGACTGATGTTAGTTCCACGGCAGCAGCAGCTCTAATTCGTTATCTAAGTTTGTAGGTTTACATTTGATAATTTTGATATGTGAATGTGCAGAGTTGTGGAAGGGATAAGTGTTATTTTAAAAGAAAAGGTCAGTTTAATCTTCCAGAGTGCAGCGTTAAAAATTTCTGGTGAAGGATTCCTTCCCTTGACTTTATCTTTCTTTCCAGTTGAAGCCACCACTACTTCTTAGGAAGTTTTCCTCTGTTATTTTATTTTGACATGTCACTTAATTGAACTATTCATCCATGCATCCTTGGATGGTGCATATGAGTTTTGTTTTTAATTGAGGTTCATCAAAAAATTGCTCTTAAATCCAATTTAATTATTGGCGTATGCCGTTTTAGAGTATTTTCAAATTCAAAAGGCTCACATGTCTATTTCAACCATGTTTTTAATTAACTTTAAGGAATTTGGTATGTACAATGTCGAATTTAGCTGTTCAAGTACAAACAGCTGGCAAAAACCAAGACGCCTTAGTTTAATCATTGTTATAAATTAAGCTTAATGTGGATGTTAACTTTGATTGGCTCCCGTAGAAGGAATGTACGACGATTGGTGTGGGGCAGAATCACGTGAATGTGTCAATTGCGGTAAGTAAGCTTGTTATAAGTAATTGAGCCATAAAGGTGTAGCATTGCGCATTATACTATACACTGTTTGCCAGTTTACAAATTGGTAATAATAACTATAAAAGGTAAAAACGGGTAACAATGCGAACTCAACAGTTTTATTTAGGAATAATTAATAGGTAAGGGTTAACACCAAAAGCCTGTTATAAGTAACTAGCGGTCTAAGCCAGCGCAAGCGCTAGCCGCGCTTCGCTGGTAATTGCTGTGCTCATGACTATTTCTTACGTTCAACTCAAATTATTTATCAATTGTGCATTTTCAGGGTACTTTTTTTTATTTTTGTTGTCATTTTTTCATAAAGGTGTAGCATTGCGCATTATACTGTACACTGTTTGCCAATTTACAAATTGGTAATAATAACTATAAAAGGTAAAAACGGGTAACAATGCGAACTCAACAGTTTTATTTAGGAATAATTAATAGGTAAGGGTTAACACCAAAAACCGTTTAATTAATATTCGAATTGCTTTACCTGAGGAAACATGGTAAAGATAGGGTCAACATTAAAAATCTCTGGAAAGGGACCTAACAATGTAGTTTGGTCGTTTAGCAAAGAGGGTCAGTGAAGCAACTCTAATTGCTTGACGATATTTGGGACAGAGGTGATGGATGTCCATATTAACATTTAGGAATTCAAATGGTATTAGTTCACCATTCAAGTTGACAAAACCACCGATGTTTAAAACAGCTGCCAACAGCGTTGCACTTTCAACTTCGAATTGATCCTCTTCGGTTTCAATGTGATACAAAATGCCATATTCGATTAGAACATCTGGACTATCTCTTCTAAACGCTCCGAGGCTAGTGGAGTCC
>WJEZ01000179.1:0-39433 GCA_009869925.1 Thalassaphorura encarpata
AGAATCGACAAATTCAAGGAACGAAAGTTAACAGTGCCGACTAAACGTATGGCTTTCCTCTGAGGTGGCATCGCATGATGTGTGCATGCAAATTGAGTATTGACTCCTTTGGTTGAGGAAGAAGATTTCATGTAGCAGACAGTGTAGATGAGAAGAGTGATGATGAGATGATGTATGTTTTCAATGGGTGAGGAATTCTCCGCTCCGTCAATTATCTCAGCCCGTCTAAAGCCCTCCAGTCTTCCTTCTCCAACCCTTCCTCATTCTGATTCTGATTGTGAGAACAGGGAGGAATTTCACTTTAGGTAAATAATCAGGTTATACTAGCTGTCGGTTTCCTTTCCTTCGACATGGTTGGTAGTACGCCAGTTCGTGTCACGATTGTATTGTACTATCCGTCCCTTCATATGTTTTACACCGACAGCATTTTCCAATCCGGGCCTGCAGGTTCGTTTAGTCAGATACATGAAACAGATACTACTACATTACATCCATCCCGTGGACGCCTCCAGTATATCATGTCTTGAAATTCATGTGTCTATTTGTTGAAATATAACATTACTGCATAGAAGAAACAAAATGTCAACGAGGCTGGGATTATGTCAACGCATTGGTTTGACGTTTTTTGAACCTGTCTATCTTGGTCCCGGAAATCAGTGTCAGTTGAGTGAAATGGGGTTGTCCAATATTTGTTTCTTTCTACAAATTCAGTTGTCATTTAATTGCAATTAAAAAATTTTTCCCAGTAATATTTTTTTCACGTCTGGTGTATGTCCGTGTAGAGACATAGAAGGACGATAAACTTAGGTAAGATAAACAGCTAGATAGATAAACAGGTGTCTGTGTTAATACCAAAGTAAAATAGAGTTTAATGAACAAATCTGATTAAGTTTCAAATCATAAGTGATTCTGAAGTCATTAGAACAGAAAACGATGAGGCAATGGGTGGTACAAAAATACGAAATGGTTATGTTGTTTGGTTATGTTTCAAAGGAAAGCGAAACTTGGAATTATGTGTCATCAGGAATTGACAAGATTGGTCTTGGAATTAAGTTTTGTTGGGAAGTGAGGAAGAACAGAGCTTCAACTGCATGTTCTCTAGTCCAAAGTGTTTCTGCTTGGTTGACTGACTTCTTGACTTGCCATGGGAGTGTGTTATCGTGTACGTTTGTTTGTGTGTGTGAATATTTTATGAATCAATAGTAATATGTGAATTCCTGTTCCACTTTGAAAGGAATGGACGTGAAGTAGTTGGAAAGCAACAGGGACGGAGCTGGAAATGCATTTACATTGACGGCCAATGCGAGAGGACCACATGCATCGAATGTGCGTTGTCTGGAATATTTGACCTTATAATCTAATCCTTCATTCTAGTAGGAAATGTTGGATTAGTTTTTATAGTAAAAGTTTTAAGGTTTTAATCGTCTGAGCCTTGTATTGCATGACCAACTAATTATGAAGACATTATTTTTAATTAGGAGCAGCAATTTATGGAATTTGTCGATTGTACGACATGCTAGGCTACATTACATAAAGAAATTGTGAGTGTTCTGGACAATCATCTTTTTGTAGAGTCTTTTTTACTTTTTGAAGATGCATGACTGTTTTCTGTTTTGAAATTGGTAAAACTAGCCTATATATGCTTACTTATTTTTTGAGTGCTTATTTTCATCAAGCCGAATCCTAATTATGTGATTATTTCCAAGTGAATTTTTCGTGGCCATGATGCGATAGGGGATATTTTGAGTAGATAGACAATTTCATATAGGATGTCATTATTTCGAAGAATTGCCATGAGGAGGTTGGGAAGGACAGAGTTGACTTTCCCGTGTCCTTGCCTTCTATTCTGTCCTCCCCTTTCTCCGTTCTCATCTCTCCGCTTTGAGTCTTCGGGGAAATCGGGCTCTTTCTTGAGTCCAATATTGACATTGATTGCTGACAAAAGATGTTCGCCATCTGCGACAGTTTTCTTCATCCTTCGCCCTTCCCGCGGCCATGAGAATCAGTCTCTCGTCCTTTGTCTACTTGATTGTATCAATATTGACCCCGCAAATCAACATACAACACTCACATTCACATTACATCCACATGCACACATGCTTCACGATCCGCATCCAGTAGAGTAGTCCTATCCCAGGATCACGATTCACTGCTGCTGGCCAACGGAACGGACTTCCAAGTCGACTGAACCAACCAACCAGTCTACTCAAGTCACGCAATTCAAATAAGACAAACACATCTTTGTTTGGTTCTTATTAAGACAAATTCATCCAACGGGCAATTCCTACTTTGCTTTGGGCACTGTAATAGAAATCAGCATTTCTCCCATCTACCCGGGTTCTCAATTTCTCATACCCACAACGACTACGATTAATTTTAATACAATAGTCAGCGTTTCGTCTCGAAATTTTGCTCATAATTTTATTGATATCCTCAACTCCGATTGTCGTGATTACATTGTTTAAATATGCATAAAGTACTGTGAGAAGTCGTTCTAATCGACAAGTTGGCTATGAAGAGTGATTTAGTTTAGTTTTGTTATTTGATTCAGAATCCACTTGCAGTTGCAAGGCGTTCCCTATGGGCCTCAGATTTGGGTTTCTAACTATAGTGTATATACAATGATAGCAGTATAGCAGTGCGAGTCCGATATTTTCTAAACGACTGAGTGGATTTAATCAAGTGACTAAACTTTTAAGGAGGTGAAAGACTTAGCCACAGTCTATGTCGCATGTTGACCTGACCTTTGACATGTGACCTCGACATGTAACTCCTATTAGAATTGAGGAGCAACAAGATTTTCAGAAGCCCAAGTGTCTTGGCTATGACCATAAAAGAACGGCTAAAGGCTCCTAGGCGATCACGCCAGGAGACGTATGCGAAGCAGGCTATTGTAAGAATTTTAATGTACGATACGTGATACGCCCCAAAGGAAATATACCTTGCAATTACTTTTTCGCTTTTAATTTGTTGAGCTATAGGAAACCCCTTAATGGCGTTTCTTTCGGTTTCTGAAACGTCGGGGTACGAAAATTTAGGTTTTTCACCCTCAAACTGGGTCTGCTGATACTATATACCTGGGATTTTGGTCCGAGCAAGCAAACCTTGTCCAATCTAATGAATATATGTTTCTGAGAGGAAACTTATAGTAGCAACAAGTTCTATAATCTTTCTTTTCTTCCGGTGTCTCGATTATTCTGTATGACGTCTGCAAGCAGTCTGAGAATATTTTTGCCTTGGTTTTGTGCAAACCGTTATTATACGCTACATTGCTAGAAACACGAGAAAGATGGTGTTTCGGTTCACACAGCATATCTGCACGGACATGGCCTTAATTCTATCAGAGCAAGTGCGAGTACGAAAGTTGATAGTGAAAGTAGAGAAATGCAATAATTTTGAAGGAATTGAATGGTGGAGAAAGGAATAAGTGCAAACATGTGTAGAAAAAAAGGATGGGCTTTAGGGTAGCGAGAGCTTAGCCCAGATCGTGGCGTCTGACTAAGTTTCTGGCTCAATGTGAAGAATAATGTTCTTCTGACAGACGTGTTGGCCTAGTTAAATTGGTGTTTGTGTTCTTCAGCATGTCTGCTCGAAGCGTGGACGCATTTTGTGTAAACAATGCGTAAAAAATCCAATCTGCGTTACCACACAAAGACAACTGTCTAACATTTTAAGAATTTTTAAGGAAATTATTTCTTGTCAGTATCAGTACGGAAAATTCAAGGGTGAATAATAATATTGTGGTTTTCGTATGACAATGGAACGTTGATTAGGGGACTAGGGAAAGGTGCATATATTTGGTCTATAGTGACATTGAATTGGCACTACAAGAATCTGTGAATTCTGCTTTCCTAGTTTTAATGAAAATATGCACAGAAGATTGTATGACACGATAAAGGTAATTAAGGAAGTTGTCCTTTCAAGTCGTGAATGGCGGAAGATAGGGTAGTAGCCGGGCTTTTATTGCTATCTTGTACAGATTTGTTAAGCCCATGAGAGTTCATATTCGGTAGCCAACTGAGGATATGTTGCGTTCTACTGCTATTTGTACATAGTCGCGGCCTGAAGGAAGTTCTCATCTAAAAATACAAAGACCACCACAAATACATAACTGTGTACGGACTGGGGTGTTTGTATCATGTCGGGTTAGATAGAATGGAATTGAAAGGTTGAAGAAGATCTACTCGCTAAGCTCAATAAAGCGCTCAAATGTGTTAGGTTCAGATTTGTGCTAGAAACACATCTCGCACCGTATCGGCTCCTTCGGTCCAACATTCTTGAGAAGGAAGAAAAGAAAAAAGGAAGAGATTCCTACTTTGATAATTTTATCCCTTGAAGAAAAACCGATTCTGAGGAAAGTGAATCGAAGTTACTTTATCGTGAGTAAGTCAGTAACTAAACATACGTTCCTGTTAGCCGGGTCGGTTCAAGGTATTTGAGAAGAGAGTAGATATCGCATCACGACAACGGTTATGTTATCTACTTTTGGCTACAGCACTACAAAGTACTAGCGTTTTTGATTGTTTTGTTTCCTCAACCTTACCTTGCGTATACATGGGACAAAAGTAAAAAAATTTCCCCAGGTTCCTTTGGTAGTATCCGATGGAAATTCAATATTTTCCTTTTCCTTCTGTTTTCTGTATCCGCCTGGCCTATTCAGCTAAACCTGGTCTGAATTGCATGCATTTGTTCCATTTGTTTTTTATACATGGATGAGCTAGTGATATTGGAATGACTAGAATACAGTATACAGTTAGGCTCAGTATCTAGTTAACGGGAAGCGTCAGTTTTGCCTCGATGCTTTCTAATGCTCATTTCTCTGAATGTGAGTGGCGGAAGATGTGGGGAATGCGAGTAGTAGTAGTAGTGGGCATCGATTGGCCTTCTGTGAGAGTACATGGAAAGGAAGTAGTCGTGGGTGAGTACAATGATGGTTTGGCATCGTATCGATCCTCTTCTTTCCGTTTCCTCCTTTCTTCATATTCTGTAAGTGAAAGCCCTAAGAAGTTACGATCAGTAAAACGAAAGGAAAAAGTAAACGTCAGCGGATAGAAAAAGAATTTGGTGCACCCAAGACAATACATAAAAATTCTTCAATGTTTTCTATTTCCTCGTTCCTGCTCGCTCAGTACGGCGGGTGGACCTTTCCTTTTTTTGTATTGGGTTCCTAGGACTCTGGACAGGAAGAAGGCAAGGAAAATATCTCCGTTCGTTCTGCCCTCAGAAAGTTGGAATGGAGAAGTAGAGTGATGGGTGGAAAGAAGAAGAAAAGATGTAAAAGTAGAGGCTGTCCTTAAAAAGTGTGCTTCTGGTTGGCAGTGGGTGGTTGTGTCAGAGCTCACGGTCTGTGCCTGCCTATGTAATACGAATGTATTCCGCCCAGACAAAACTCACACCTTGCACTTTTTGACTTTGGAGTGAGAGTGAAATTGAGGTGTCAATATATGAAAGTGAGAGTCACTTGGAGTGAGTAGATCAAAAGGAATCACTCCTATTCTAAATTCCACACAGTCAAAATACATTCCATTCCATTGGAATATCCTCAGCTCATCCAACCTAGCCGAGAACATGCATGTTCATGTATTGGACATACAAGAAATGCAGATACCCGTGTTCGGTGTTCCCACCCCATTCAATTGTTGCCCTCCGACTGAATTCACCTCGACGGATTCCAATTTTCATTCATCCGCCTCTAACGACATAAAGGGTCACACAAGGTTTATTGGAAACGTGACATTACAACTTACCTGCCAACCTTTTCTTTCTTCTCCTCTCTCCGTGCACGTTTAAATTGTCGCGTCCTGTTTTTCCATTTCCAACTTCCTACGTACATGACAATGCTCTAGAGAGACGGAGACAAGCATGCAATTCGATTCAGATTCAGAAAAAGTTCAGACTCAAAATGTTAGAAACATGCATACAGAGCGACGTGCTTGGTGGTCTATGTGCATAGAGTATTTGAAGGGAAGCAGGTGACTATTGGATGGTCGGATCCAGCCTGGCTTACCGCCTTCTCTTGATCAAGTCTCCTAGCGTTCGTTCACTCTACAGAAAAGACTCCTGACATTTTATAATTCAATCGGATCTTGAAGAAAAAGAGTTGGGAAAGGTGCGTCTAACTTAACCTTCCCCGGAAGATGAAAAAGAAGATTCGCCGTCTATTCTAAATCCTACAACACAATAGTCTATCGAAACATATTTTTCGTTTTCAGTCAATCAAATCACCTTGACGGATGGACAAATCCGGCTTGGAGGAGGAAGATGAATGCAAAGGTCTGAAAGGAAAAATGATATGAAAAGAACGGAAAAGAGGAAATTTAATGGAGGCTCTATTTTTGAATTTGCATTGAAACCTCATCCTTTGATGGGATGGTTGACAGTCCAAGAAGGTTCAGTATGCTCAAAGTACCCTGTCCCATTCTTTGTCATTCTACTTTCTCGTTTCTCCTCTCTTGGCAATTTGCTTGAGAAATATTTTAACTTTTTCTTTAATGTAGGCATACCTTATCTAATGTATTCACATGATAAGTGATCTGAAATTTATTTCTCCCAGGTTTTAGCCTCATGTTCAATTTGAGTTTGACTTAGGTTGAAGAAAGTAAGTATGCAGGAAAGGAGAACTAATAAAAAAGGGTAATGTACGACAAGTCGTGCATGGTTTCTGAGAAGGCTTAAGGTAACTTGAGATGGATGGCGGAGATGGTGAAGTGTGTGTCAACTAGAGCTAGAGAGCTAGAAGAGTCGGCTAACGGGATTGTACATATGGGTTTTTTCTGAAATATGTGGAGCGAGATTCAAAGCAAAGCTGGTTGTAATGCCTCCGTGAGGTATAAGTACTTTGAGCTAGTGCTTGAACTTTCTCTAAAAGAGAAAATCTTAGAGCACAAGGTTGACAGAATAGCAAGGTAATAATAATCAGAAGCGGAGAAGTACGAAGAAGAAGATAAGGGATAGGACTCCAAACGCATAATAGGCAATAAGATGGCATTAGAGTTCTTCCTGACTATTTTTTTTATTGATCTTGCAATGGAAGGTTGGGACAGAGCTGAGAAAAGGAGAAGAATACGAAATTGGTAATTTGTGGCCGAAGGATTTCATGTTCCATACATCGGAGAGGATAGATTGTCAAGTTCCACGTGTGTGTCTCTGGATGCTAAGCTTACGTTATCTAAAATTTTTTGGACTTGGAAGAGGAACATGAAGGAAGGAATATCGTCTTGAGTCTAGGTTGGTCTGATGTTAAAAACTTTTTGGCATAATCTAGGGGAAAGGAAAGATGACAGATTTGGAAATATGAGTTGGAGTAAGACTTTGAAAATAACACGCCGAAAAGTTTTGTTTGGGTTGAAACTGGGGGCATTATGGGGAAAGAGTTTTAGCCTCCGCTAGTAGCGTGAGACCGGGAGAGATTGAGTGGAGAAAATTGGAGATTCGGAAAGGTGAATAGACGGGGATGTAAAAGTCGTGCTCTGAAAGGAAAAACAACGACAATGTGAAGTTATACTTTGCAGAGCTGTGCAATTTGAAAGTCTCAAGTAAACCACAAGGAACAGTATCAAATAGAACGGTTGATTTTATTTTTTATATTTAGGCACATTGTTATATTTTGTATTTTATGTTGAACAGCCCGAAAATTGGTGTTATATTAGGAAGTAGGAGGTTGAAAAGTTGAAGGTGCACTGGTCTCCTGTCCAACTCGGCCCAAGTAATCTTGTATTGTGGATCGAGTTGAGTAGTATGGGTTGAAGATTGAGAGAAAGTGCCTGGATTGCATGCAAGTACCTATCCTGTACATACAAAGGCATATGTCTTGAGGCAAAAGGAAGTAAGTCTCAGATGGGACTTTAGCCAGCCGAATGAGAAGAGACCAAATCTCTCAATAAACACTGATTTTGACCAGAATCACGTAGTCGAGACCAATCTCGTAGTCGTCCGCGTAAGCAGGGTGAAGGAAGAGAATTGCGAGTGGAATTCCTTAGCCCCCGCGAGAAATCCACATATTTTCTTGTTTGTTCTGAAATAGGATAAAATGCTATAAAACGTTCCAGATCCTGATAGCAACCGTCGAGCTTCCTATCCACCCATGTCTAACTGTCGAGTTCAATCTTGTTTCAGCCTTATTGGTTTTATGCCCATATACGTGTGTGTGTGTGTGTTGGAACGGGATAGATTGCTCGAGTTTACTTGGTTTTTCGATTTTAACCCTGTTTTTGTGTGCATAGCTGTGGGCTATTCGTCCTCCCACTTTCTCTTGCCGTCGGTCTTTTTCATAGCTTTCTCATTTATGAAATTCATTGAAAGGATCCGAAATATTTTGTTTAGATGGGAGTGGTATGCATAAACAAAGAACTGAGTTAGGGAAGTCGGGTAGATGTCTAGGGCTTGATTCATTTTGGATTGAGTGAAGAGAGGATTAGATTGAGAGTTGAAGAGAACAATGCGGTTGCGGCTAGAGCGGTGGTGATGACGATGACTTTCCATTGTCTTTGTCGTCACTTCAGGTCACAAACTCATTAACCCTTACCCTGGGTGATGGTGGCTCTTGAATTTGAGTTGACTCCCTTTGACTTATTTCTCATNGAGAACAATGCGGTTGCGGCTAGAGCGGTGGTGATGACGATGACTTTCCATTGTCTTTGTCGTCACTTCAGGTCACAAACTCATTAACCCTTACCCTGGGTGATGGTGGCTCTTGAATTTGAGTTGACTCCCTTTGACTTATTTCTCATGAAGGACTAAGCATTAGTATAGCTACTACTATAGTTGCGTAGATGCTGGAAGCCATGTGTGTGAGCTAATCGTCCGCTAATGTCCTCAGCACCTAACTATTAATCTTAATCATGAGATCCGTGGATCGGAAAGAAGTTGAATGAGGTGGATAGAGTTAGGAATGAACTAATTCCTTTGTATTTCTCAAACTCTCGAGTGTGAAGTAATGCGGTGATTGAGTGCAAGGGAAGAGGAAGAAAGAAAGTCCTTCCTGTGTTTTGGAAGGAACTACGAGGGAATTGTTAGGGTTAAATGAATGGGGCAAAGAAATAGGAAGGATAGGCTTGAGAGCTGGCAGGAACTGAAGGAAGGAAAGCAAGGGGTAGCTGAGGGCTAGAGTTGACGGAAGGACTAGGACGGACAAAAAGTTGAACTAGGACCACCAATGGTCTAGCTGGGTGGGTGACTGACTAAGTTGGTCCAATGTGCCCTGGTCTCATTGCTCTCGTATTTGGCACATTGCCTGCCGATCACCTCCAGGAAAAGAAAAAGTAAAGAAAGAATTGCTGGAGAAGAAGTTGAAGAGGGCTAGGAAGGATTCATTCGCCTTCAGCTAAATTCAGAGGAGGCATTTCCCCTTTCCAACGTCCGTCTCCCTCTCTCACGTTCCCAGTGTCCACTTGGATAATAAATCATTTGTGGAAAGGAGGACTGGAGGGCGAGGGAAAGAAAAAATGTCTCCTTTTCTTCGCTCCACTTATTTCCAATTACCTACGGTGAAGAAAAAAACGACTATCACCAACCTACCTTCCTCTTTTTGATTCACTCTCCGATTTTTGGACCATTTCCACCGCGTCACCACATCATAATGAGAGGAGCAGGAATTCAACCAGAACAAACAATATATCTTTTCTTTACCTCAGCTCAAGGGATCTTCTTCCCTATTTTACTCATTCATCGGCACAAGAGGTCCAGTCCAAACTGACAATTCCTTCCAAAAAATAACATTGCATTACAGATATGAACGTCTCAGAATTCCATCAAATTAAATGAGAAATTCAGAGTGTCAAATTTCCTGCACTCCTCAGAAAATTATTGGCTATTTTCGAATTGAACCAAACATATGATTTATGTTCTCAAAATTCATTCTGATTTTGGAAGTAAAGTAAAATTGAAATATTTCAACAAGATAGTTTTGGAACCCAGCGATTGAACTGGAGTAAAAGAGAAAAAAGAATTCGATCAAGATTCTTTAGAAAGTAAAAGGTTCTTTCGGAAAGAAAAAAGTAGGAAGAAGTGGTGAATTGTGTAAACAAGGAAATGAGTTCTTGAGATTCTGTCCGCGCTTGTTTTTGTTTTCTTTCTTATTGGAATTGATGAGTAGTAGGGATGTTGCAGGAGTGGGTGGATAGCTGAGTTACTTTTATAAGTTTCACGTTAAATGGATTTAGTGAGCTTTTAGTATAAGTGCATTCAGTTATTTGTACCGACTTGACTCCTGTTTTCTTTCCCCGCCACGGCTTAACTTTCTCTTCCTGAGTGCTCAATCATTCCATGTATGCCCAGCGGCATTGGATTCCATGGATAGGGAAGCTTTCCTGACTTGAGTCCGTCTGATGTCGGAGCGGACGGAGATTCGGGTGGATAATCAAGATTGCCCTGCCAGTTGGATGGGTTTCTTTTAGTGTTGTATCTTATCCCTGTCTTGGGTTTTAGGATAGGATGGAACTAGAAGTCTAGGATTTGTCTAAGTATTTTTTTTATGTCGAAACACTTTTTCTCCTTCTCTACTCTGACTCTTCTCATGAGACCCATTGTCATATGCACCATGTTGACCCAAGGCTTAGAAACCGTTGAAGTCTTTTTGCCTGGCCTTTGCTCGTAAAGGGAAATGGGACTTTTTGGCTCTCGCTTTTGACTTGCGCTAAAAAATCCAGGACTGGCCGTTTCCGTCCTCTTCTTAAGCCATTACATGGAGTAGACAGTTGAAGTTATGTTAGAGAAAGGAACATCCTAGCCCTTGTGTCAGAAGTCTTGGGCTTAAAACTAGATTTGGGCTTTCCTCTAACCTTCTTTGGTTTCATCACGTCACAACACCTTCGTTTTCCTTTTATCCTTCAACTCCACACTTCATTACTCCAAACAGATAGCCACTTGCTCTTTCCTTCCCAGTAAGTGCAGAATAGAGTTTTCTCATTCGCAATAACCATTTATCTTGAACCTTGCATTTGATTTTCGAGTCATATGGGGATAGTTGGACGAGTGGTCAGTCTGAAATGATAGTAAGAAAGGGATGTAGTTTTTATGCTCCTCCTCCTTGTTTGGATCTTCTCTCCAAGCGTCTAAATCCTGTCTCAAAGATGAACAAGATACGCCCGCCTCGTAAAAGAGCTCTTGGATTTTGCTACCTCCAAGTGCCTGAAGGGTGGGGCCCTGTTCCAACTCTCTCTGAGTTAAGTCCAACTTACTTCTAACCACTCTAATTGAACTTGTTCTCATTTTCCAAGAACAAATTTTGCTTTCAATTATCAGATAAGGTTTAATGGATATTATAATGGGTTGTCCTTCTGGACATCGTCTACCGTTTTACACTTTCAGTTATATTAAGATGGAAACGGACAAAAGTCCATGAAACCGGTTCTTTCATCCTATTTGCTGTGAGTATTTGTCCATCTGCTCATAAAAATGAAGAGTGAAGCCTTCTTTGAATAATAAGAAGATTGTTTGCATTTTGCATGGACAAGTTGTTGAGCTTTGAAGGGATAAGGAAAAAGGGAGAAGGGAATTGGTTTTGAAGAATGGGATTGATAATTTGATGGAGAGGTGGTTCTATGTCTATGTCCACGTATGTAGAAGGATTGGAAGGAATTGGAGTGTAGAGAAAGGAACAAGAGTCCAGACATTGGATATAATGCTGAGATAGATGGAGGATGGAATCTGAGGAGAATTTAAAGGGGCAAATAGATGTGTAGCTGTCTGGAGAACAACAGGAAGGGCTGGTTGGTTTGTGGGTGCTTTGCATGAGATGAGAGTGAAAGAGAAATTGAAAGGAAAAGAGTAGAGAAAGTTGGGAGGTGCATTCATAGTGTCCATATCAACATAGAATTCCATTTCTCCTCCTCCCTCGCTACCACTGAAATCTGCTGAGTTGCATCCGTCAGCTTTCTACACCTTGTGTCGAGGCTCATAAATTTAAAAATCCTTTTCAAATTTCAACACATCAACTGTGACTTTATGATGTATACATACATACATGTTCACTACCATAGTTTCATAAACTGTGACCCACCGTATCATGAATGAATTGGACAACTTGTCATGGTAGCACTCGATTTGCACAATATCACTATTGATGAAGGCTATAAATGCTTCTGAGATTTTAGTAAGGATATAACAAAGAATTATTTTTTGGAAATTAGTACTTTGTGGGCATGTGGTTTTCCTTGGGCTAGAATCAAACAAATCGAGAGTTTTTGCAGAGCAAGATAGAAACTAGTGTTTGGTCACATGACTGGACTCGATATTTGTAGGGAATGGACTGCCGAGTTGAGTTAGATAGCTTAACGTTGTGTTTGGTTATAGGCCATTGGATTGGATGCATAGTAAGTACGGTAAGAGGGAGTTCAAGGGATCAGTATATTAAAGTCGTTTATCTTCCTTCTTCTCTTACTTTTTCTTCGTTCCGCGGTCGAAAATCGGATTTTCTTGACCCTTACCCAATATATTCATCTCATCACGACGTGTACAGATTAAACTGAGAGCATGGACAAAATAAATTGGATTCAGTCTCAAACGACTCCAACCAAGAGGACGACGACGATGACTAGTACTTTTTCTTCACCTCCTTTTACTTGGTTTTGGAATGGCAGAGGGTTGGAAGGATGAACAATCCCAATGCAGAACAGGAATAAAATACCCAGCCCTCTAATCCAATGCTAGTGCAACACTATCGAGAATGGAAATGGAACATAATACTGGATTTTTTCGATTGGTTTTTGTCTGTCTTGGACAATGCTCGACTTTTTTTTTCCTATCTAACAGTACATTCCCACTCACGTGCTGGAAGGTATATTCCATTACATTGGATCCTATGACCTTATCCTATTCTTACATTCATTCCATGTCATCTTTGCTTTTTCTTGCTTTACTCATCCGTTTTCATCAATGTCTTTCTCTTCTTTCTCCTCTTCATGATGAGTTACTTGCATTGCATGCAAATTTATCAAAATCAGAGAAAGTTCCTGCTGCGACGCACACTTTCGCCCCCTCTCTATCTCTTTCGTGTCTAGTCTAGAGCGTTAGAAACCAGTAAAGTGTCATGCCAGGACAAGGTCCTCTATTCTACTCGTGTATTGTCATTTCATGAGTCTGAATACATTATGCATGGTAGTCCTTGCTTCTAGTTTAGTTCACCCTTGCAAATTGCAACAGATCGAGTGAGTGATTGTCACCACCCATCCTCAACTGTCACGGTTCCTAACATGATTAGTTGGGTCTTTGCTCTACATTCCTATTTTGATTCAACCACCTTTATAGTCATATTTTATACACACTCTATTCTGTACATTGTGTTAGGTTTATTAGAAATATATTTTGTAATACTTTCTTCTGTTGAGCACTATTGTTGTAGGCTTCTGGGTATTTCTAATATCTTGTACTCTTGAGGTTAGGATATAAAAATTATTTCATTTCGTTCGAAAATTTAAAACTTTGAATCTCGTTTAAGAACTTGGTTGGTTTAGGCCAACTGGAATAGTTGACTATGTAGAGGTGAAATAAGAATAAGATCGTTAGCTAGAAGCAAAGACTAAGGAACGCTAGATTGTGTTAGTTAGTTCTACTCGTCAGCTAGGATGGAATATAAGGTAGGGTTGCCGTTGGATTGTACAGGGAGATAAATTCATTAGATTTATTGGGATGTCAGAGTGTGGGACTGGGAACAAGTTGAAATTGATGTTTGACGTGATAACCAGAACAAGTCTTATTGGTGGTTGTGGTGGTTGGGAGATAATTGAACAAGCACATGTCCCGTGTAGGGCAATTAAGGTCACTAATTCTCCATTATGTAAGAGGAAATCAATTCTAATGAATGAACAGAGGAGTGAATTGTTGTTTTGTCTCTCTTTCCAATCTCTAGAGCTCAGCGTATGGTGGTAATTGAAGGACCTGTGGTGGACTCTGGAAAAACGTAAGAACGGAGAAAGGAACTGGAAAAAGGGTTAGAGGAAGAGCCACGCTCGGGAAAGACCAACTTGAGATGTATCGTTTTCAAGGAACACACAGATCCAATGGAATCTACTGTGAGCCGGACAATACTCACCATCACTTTTCACCGCCTCACATGACTAAGAAAATGACTAAAATGAGAGCACACCAATATCATGGGAGTCGTGCCAACAGTCGCCCACAGCCTCATCGAACGGATCCAGGCATGGACTCCGACATTGACTCTTCCTCCGAAGTATCAGATGGAACTTACCCAGACTCAGAGGGTCATGGAATGTCTCTACAAACCAGAATGAATATTTCGCAAAACGGTGAGTCAACTTTTGATACTACTAATATTTTTTTGCTAATAATTCCATTACATGACGTTGCATGAGAACGAGTATGAAAAGTTTAATCCCTGATGGATGAACCGATAGCTGTGTGAATGCTCAGAGGCATTAAAATATCTACCTTTCTCCACAAACATGTTTCTATACGAGGGCAACTTTTTTTGAGGATACGCCCGACAATAAAATGCGTAGTTTTATGGCATGAACTTGGTGGCGTGTATTTGGGCCATGTGCTTTTCAATACATTGACATATAGGGAAAGGATCCATAGGGAAAGTCCCAAGTCGGAAGTTTCAAAGAGAAAAACAATACAAACGGAAATTCGGCCGCCCCAAATGACCCGACCCCGATAGCTAATGTTGCAATATAGTGGAGTAAAGGGAGAAAGAAAGTTTTCCCTTCTCATAAAGATTGCATTCTGTTTTGTGGCGAGATGATCCCAGCTAATTTCACGGTTTTCTCCCATTTGTCGAGAGAAGAGAAGAGACGTTCCGTACGTATGAGTTTAGATTTACGGAGTTAGTTTGGCCCTATCGATTTCCGGCTACCAAAAATCCTTACCCGATGCTTTCCTTTCTTTCAATCCAGGATTACCTATCTCGAACGACTTATACATTCTGCTTCTCGTCGCTTTTACTAATTTCTCATCATGTATGTGTATACTCCTTTAGACAACCTTCTACCTGAAACGTTCTTCCGTCACAGTTAAAATGGGATGAACCCAACTTAGGTTCTTGGCAAGGCAAGGTTGGGTTATAGAAGTGGAAGGCAATGAAGCATTTTCCAAATAATAATACTACTACGGTTGGGAAGGAGGACCCATTCAACTCCTCCCGTCTGAAACTGATTGAATGCTCTTCTGGCATGACTAAATTCACTACCTCCTAATCAACCTTTCTTCTTTCTAATTGATTTGTTACTTTCATCGTATATTCGCATAGAATAGGATTTCCCTCAGCCTAACTAAAAAAAGGAGAAAATTCATCCATAAATTAAAGAGATTGATGGGTAGGAAGGTTGCGAAAGAAAATTCGGTCATAAATGGCCTAATTGAACTATAGTGGTAGTTCTTTGTGGGTCTAAATTCTTCAACCTAAGTTGTACAAAGCATTGCCAATGGATTTCTCGTAGAAATTCTATGGTACATTTCATAGGCTTTCTTCTTAAAAAAAGTCGGAGTATAGAGCTGAACCGATGATGATGACGGGTTCATTTCCTACCAAGGAATATCGTTGGAAGACTGGCATATCTAAAAGTCAATCACGATTCTGAGTCTTTCGACGAGGTCGAGTCCCTTATTAGTCGACGCTACTCCGAGTAAAGAAGGGCTATTATTGCCATTCTGTCTGTCCTCCTGTCAATCCACCTCCTCTCGGCCAAGAAAATCGATGTCTCAATGAGCAAGGAAACGAAAGTGACACGCGAAATTGGAGAATCGCTCAATATTATCCTAGTTATAGGACTAATATGAAAACTCTTCAAAGTTAGTAGTCCAATTTAAAATCTCAAAGATGAATAATTCTACCTAAGCGAAGGTATGATAACATACATTTGTATCAGGGCACCAAAAGCAATATTTTGCTGGAGAAGGAAAAAGTGGTGAAGCTTCTGTCAAATATTTAAATAGTCCTAAATTGTTTGTAAGAAATATATATCAGGATTACTTGGCAATGCACAGTCAATAGAAATACGATTCTATACCCAAAAACAATTTCTGAACAAAACGTGAGTTAGGAAATTCCCAATATGAAAAATTCCTAGAATGTAGCATTTGGACGAAATAAAAGATGTATAGGAACCTGGAATTAAATTCAGCAACAAGAGCCTAGTTGCATATTCAACTCATAGATATGGGTATGCGTCATAAGTTTTCTTAAGCTCGGATAAATACAGGGCAAGTATAGCAAAATTTATTTATACAAAGATTCACAAACACATTCTGTAAGAGAATATTAGAACAAATCTATTTTCAGCAATCTGAAAATTCCATCTCTGTTTTGCGTATTATTTGAGTATCTAAAATGATAGGAAATCTTGTCTTCTAACATTAATTTCTGTAGTGGTAGAGCAGAATAGGGGAAATGTGTTTATATGCGAAAATAGAGAAAAATTAGGAAGAGAAGGAATGCGTGTATGTTTGGTGTAGAGAAAGAAAGAATACAAGAGAAGTGAAAGTTGAGTTTGTTTCGACTCAAACTATCTCCAAGGATCACATTACACAGTGACTGTTGCCCTGGCCTACTCTGTCGTAGGAGAGAAGATGCTCGGAGAAGCGTGTCTAATAGGACAAAAAGCAAAGGTGTGTCATTTCACTGACGACTGTAATGCACATTCTATGTAACGACTAGCCCTGCTATTTTTCCCTTCTGTCAAATGATACATTCGTTCTGCCCTACAACTTCCTTGACTACGAAGGAAACATTTGCTTCATCTTACACAAGTCGCCAACGTATGTGAACCGTGTATGAAAGGATCCCAGTTCAGCTCTTCTGAGTCCACAATTAGATGGGCGACCAACTTTTCCTTTGGACTTCACTTTCTCGAACTCTTTGACTTTTATCATCCTGAGAACAAGGGGAAGCTGAGTGAGAGACACGTGGGAATCAGAGGCACAAGAGCAACAAGACAACAGAACATAGTGTTTTTCGACGAGGAAAAAACAATAATAACAGGTTATGTATGTTGTAATGCTTCTGGCCATCTTTGGCTCGGAGACAGGTGTCGGAATATTCTACACTATGCGATGCTACCACCAAAACACTCTGCTGCCATGCCTATCTCTTATATGTTGCCAAGAAGAAGTATAGAATGTAGAATGAATATTCGAAAACTTGAAGAGAGAAGAAAGTTTTGCCTTTCTGTAGAACCACTTGAGTTTGTAGTTTGGGGAAGGAAGCTTTTCCTTTCTTCTTCCTCTTCTCTCCACATTGAGTTGGATGGAAAGAACTCCTAAGAGAATTTGCATACTAATGATGATAAGTGCATTTCGTTTCCGGTAATTGAATTATGAAGTAAATTAATCATACTAATTGAGACATATTTTCTCCGGTACCGCACAATCAATTTCATCCAAAAACCTTTTCGCAGTGCAGTCATCGCTGCTTTTGTTCGAGCAAGGAAGCAAGGAAGAAACAACCATGCTCTACTCCTCTCACTTATTAATACGATTTCCAACCAAATAAATGAATGGCCTTTCATTCCTCTTCACAACTCCCACATAGTACATTGGAAAGGGTTGTAGTCATGCTTGTAACAAGTACTACTATTCCATTATCTGCATAAATGATTCACTCATCTGGAACCCGACCTCTGAATATTGTTTTACTTTAAAATTTATTCATAGACCACCTCAAATCCAAGAAAATTGAAGCACAAAACTTGCTCATTCCTAATATGGACAGTATTTGAATAGAATTTTTTGAGATTTTTTGGTTTGTACTCTGCTACTTTGTACTATTTTATACATTGAATTAAATGGAACAACAGCTATTTAGTAGGAGTTTTATTTCTCAGAGGTTAGGGCGAGAAATGATAAAATAATAGATGGAAGCGAATTAGGCGCCTTGTCTTTGAGCGGAGAAAGTTATGCTGAGAAAGTATAGCGATTCCCTTGAGCACCACTATGTTAGAAAGAAGCCCAATTAATTTAAGTTGAATAATTAGTAGTGGAATGAAAGAGCAACCCCACACGTATGGTTACTTGGAAAGTACTTTCAACTTTCACTGGAATAATTTTTCCCGCCTTGTGCCCATCTAAATGTTAGTTGGGATAGTATGGTAATATGTTGAACCAAGTCAGGACGAGAGCCATTTCGGGTAGGTGGGTCGGTTTGAGCCAAATTTGTGCAAGCACTGAGAGAGAGAGAGACAATACTATTTTCAAATTAAGTGGAAGGATTCCTGTTGTACTCAACGTAAGAGACGGAAGTCAGTCAGGTTGAGGAATGAGGAAAGGAAAGGAAATCAGGCTTTCAGGCAGAGTTGGGGGTCCTAGACTTTCCAAATTAGCTTAATTTGGTTTCCAGAGATAAATTGAACTGAATGCATTTACATGAAGAGGGGATTTTGACTCCGTATTTGTTTTTCTTCCCTTTCATCTCTGATGTTCTTTTGCAAAGCAAATGCAACCATTTCATTCTGCCCATACTTGCATGAAATGACTCTGTACATAAACTTTTTTTCCTCTTTGAGGACCACTTTTTGTAAACTCGTAATATAGTGAAGCGAAAGGTGAAAGTCAGTCATGTTAGTGTTTTAGAGAAAATTTAAAAAACTTTTCTCTAATTTTGTTTTGAAAGATTTTTCATGATTTGCACATGCAAGTTGGTGAAAATATTGTGAAGTATATTCGTGAGCTTTGGATTTGAGTTGAAGACAGATAATGTGAGAATGAACATTGTTCGTGGAACGTGGGAGTTCTCTCAAGGAAGGCAGTAGTTCGTGGAAGCCTGTGCTGCTAAACTCACAGTATAGTATAGGCTGGAAAAGAGGAAAACTAATTTGAGGATTAATGTCAAACACAATCAGAACCGACATGTTGGTGTCAAAAAAATATCGACTTGTCTTACTCTTTAGGTTGGGCAGACTGGGGCGAGTGACTGAGCTAGTACTCGTATTTCCCACCTACCTCTCCCAATAAACACTAGGAAAGAAAAACCAGACAAGGCCCAAACTCTTACTACTCTAATTCTCAAGTCAAAGAGAGTGAGAGTGAGCAAGGGGAAAACATTGAAGAGACTTGAAGCTGAAGCTAGCCTGACTCCACTGCATTTGCGATTTTGAGAGAACAGCATTTGGTTCGTGCACTACACAGGGATCTCGGCAATGCAGTTACAGTGTGTGTACAGTGGACTAGCTCAAAGGCTAAAATGTATGGGAAGGAAACCCAAAAAATGCATTTAGGAAATTAGGAAAGAGAAAAAGCATTTTTTCTTGTTTAGATTTTTCATCAGTCTCCTCTCTACTTATCCGGGCTTCAGTTAAGGGGAATTCTCTTCTGTAGTTTTTTTAGGCTAAATTTTTTATACGACACGAAGGATTATTAATATGTGAAGAAAAATGACTTTTACAGCTAGTACATGAAATATTCTATGCCTGTTCGCAACCAAACTGTGAGTGGACAAAGGCACATATGTTTTTTGCTCCGGATAAAATAATTCATAATGTATTTGAAGCATGTAATTGTATCGGTTTAAAAATTTAAAAATAAAGATTTCGTCGCGACCCTGGAACTAAAATGATTTTAATTAGAGGAAAGTTATATGCATGGTAGGGTTAGTAACAGATTGGTCTTACCCTGAATAAATTTGACTTCACTTACTGTCATAATTGATGCAATAAACATAAATTGGTGGATGAAAGAATGTTCGAAACATTACACATGTAGTTTGCTCTGTATTAGAAATGAAGCGAATGTTTTTGGGATTGCAAAACGATGTAGAGTCGGAGTGGATGAACATAAGAAGTCACTTGTTTATGACTTTGAGTTAAATTATAGTAAACTATACTGGGTTGGTATTTCGACTCCTGACTTCCTTCTTCCTCTCACATTCGCATTGCTCTTTACGAGCTTGAAACGATTTTCCTCAACGAAATGAGTTTGAATTCCTTGGTTCCGGAGGGAGGCGGGCGGGCGGGTTAGATGGGTTAGCTGCCAAATAAGATGAGCAGATGAGCTCATTTCATTTTCATTCATTCGATTTTCTCTACAATAGAATGCAAATGTGATGCCCCATGCTAAAGCCAATGACCCTACCCTGCCTTTGCCTTCTTCGTCAGTTTCATTGTCATTCGCCTAGCTCTCTTCGCTCCCGCCACCGTTTGTAATTTATGAGTCCTCTTATAGAACTAGTCTACAATACATGAAGACATAGTGAAAGCATATTTGGAGAAGCTAGTTTCTCTAAGGAGATGGTGGCGGCGGGTGCACGGCATTAGTTTCACAGGTCTAGTCCCTTTAACCAGGGATCTGAGAAGATAACTCCGGATGTTGTATGGAAGATCGCTAAGGTATTCATTTCGGGAGGATGAATGCAAACATGGGATTAAAATGCAAGCACCCTCCCGGAGCCCTCGACCTGAGCATAAACTTTCATAATGATCTATGAAATTTTATTGGCCCATCCGTTCTCTATACATCTACAGCATTGAAGTCATTTGAGTCTCGAGGAAAGTTAAGTACATAGGGCATACGCCAAGCTTAGGCTAGTTCATTCTCTACTGGTGCTTTAATAATATTTTCCATCTTGACATAGCTCAGTTAGACGAAGAGAGCTCATCTCAAACTCTCCAATTACTCGGTTAATATAGTTCCTTGGGTTTGGAAGGAAACGGGTAGAGGTGAAAAGAGTCGTCAACTGTGTTAAGCAACTACTGTGTGCTTTCCCATGTTATATATTCAACTTAAATGCACAACATAACTTGTATATGAGATTCCGTATCATCAATTCGAAATAACTCGACTCCCTACCTTTTTCCTGTTCCCTGGAAACTGGCGGTCTGTACAAAGAAAGGAGCCCACTCATATACTATTACATTCCAGTCCTCATAAAATCTTTTATCGTCTTTTAATCGCAAACATAATTCAATCCCCTCATGAGCTCCTTTACATCCGCCATTCCTACCTTTCTTCCGTCCTTTCTCTCAGGAAATCGACCCCGAATTTATTATGCAGGCATGCATGTTCAACATTTTACATGCACGTTCTCCTCATGAAATCCTTCTGTACAAGGAATAACGCCTTTTAATGGCTACAAATACACAGAGTTGTAAAGCCACTTCTATTTTGTTTTGCCCAATATAAAATGGAATTAAATTCTAGAGAAATCCGAAGGAACAAATGTTTGTCTTCTTCATGATAAGGTTAAGGTTGAGCTTCTTTTTATTATTTGAGAAGACTAATTTCATTCGCATAAGAGACTGACACGCATGGCCCAGATGTATCAAGACAGTGCTAGTGCACAGGGTGGATGTCTTCGGATTTCAGACGTTATTTATTCAAAATTTTAATGAGATATGTGATGGGAATACATGGAGTCTGGCTCCCGAGTTTTTCTTCTCGGTTCCCTATTTTTTCCTTCTCCTTATCTACACTGCTGTAGGTTGGCGTAGAAGATAGCTGGAAGAAGGAGAGCTGATTTACTAATGCCAATTCCAGTTTTTCCTGGCAGTGAAGTGAAAAGCGAGAGGGAAGAAAAGAAAATGATAATGAGAGAAAAAGCTATGAGGCTTTAGTTTTCCAAAGACTGGATAGGAGCTAGGAGGAAGAAAAGGTTTAGTATAAGGGTGATAAATGGTTCTCACTGT
The DNA here is from genome assembly GCA_009869925.1 of Thalassaphorura encarpata. NCBI lineage: Eukaryota > Metazoa > Arthropoda > Collembola > Poduromorpha > Onychiuridae > Thalassaphorura > Thalassaphorura encarpata. The sequence goes on from WJEZ01000179.1 coordinate 21,573, forward strand.
GTCTTTGATTTGAATTTGATTACCGTTTTTGTTCATTTAGCTAAAAACTTTTAAATTCCCTTTTAGCCCAACCTCCAGGCCACACACTCATAACAATAAATCTCCTCATGCCTTCTTAGCTTTTCATTTACCACCACTTTTCTTGGCACTCATTCTGATCATAGCACCAACCACTAGCAAAGGAATTGCATTAAGGCATTCCTCTTCTTCGTCGACCTGAATCCAACCAGGAAGTACTCCCAACACCTTTCACACGCCCAAACAAACGGATGCATATATTAGACCTAGTCAACAGCTCCTGTTTTTATTTTGTCATCACTCAATTAACCCTGTCGTCGTCTTACTCTCCTTCATCCAAGTCTTATTTATGTCACACAAAGGAAAATGTATTCCCCATACTCATCTTATACTTAGGGCCCATGTATCTCAATATTCGGGTGCTCTAGATTCTAAAATTGATGACGTGGTGTGAATGACTGAATGTATTGGGAATTCTTGATTTTGTATTATGATACCAGAGAGAGTATTTGTCCTAGGTGAGAAGGCATTGCCGAGCATGAATAGTTAATGAGAAATACTCTTGTGTTATTTTCAGGTGGCGTATCACCACCAGAACCAGCCCCGTCTGACCTCCCTATGAGAATGAATGGAGCTATTCGAACTTTAAAATCTACGTACAGCGGTGGTGTGGATATGGATGGGGACTCGGAACATTCTGGCTATCACATACAACCAGGCTCTGGAGTTTATCTTCCGCAAGGTAAGCAAACTCGTTCCATTCGTTTATTCAACCAAATGTACAGTATAGTTCCTAGTGAAAGTCTTCGAGAAATAAGTAGTCCACCAATGCAATTCCAACCCACTCCATCAGCCTGCCACGGCATCTGTCTTATCAAGACATTCAGCTTTGCTATTGAACTCAACTCCAAACCTACGGTTCTCTTACATCCTCCTACCCGATTTTGGGTTTAAGAATTTATCATAAATTAATGCAATAAGGACGCACACTCTTTTAGATTTGAGCAGAGAGTTGTACCCAATACATGAAGCTGAGCTTTCACTTTCATTTTTTTGTCGTTAATATAAGCCTGACATCAAGGCGCTATCGGTATTACTTTCAACCGAAGTTTTGGTCAGAAAGGTCAGTTTTGATGGACATACCTGCCATATTTTATGAGCAACGGTACGACACTAACGGTCTACCCCACCACCCAGGTTATATATTCGTAAAACTTAATCTCATATAGGAAGGGAGATTTTTAAGTTTATCGACTCGCAGTCTATGTAGGATGTGAAGGATTTCTGGAAAAAATTCTATTTAAGAGCTCGTTACACTTCAACTCTCGTTGACCCTTCCTCACATGGATTACAAATCATTCAGGCCATCAACCCTTGCTACCCACGACATAACTCATGAAACGTAGCCAGCCTACAAGTTTCTAGTTTTATTGTTTTGAACGTATAAATAATTTATAGTTATGGATTCCATAGCCAAGTATTAACAAACCAAACATGAATAGAACATGTGCTTGAGCCGACGGTTTGTCCTGCACACAATGCAGTCCACAATATTCTTGAGACCCGAGCACTTTTAGTTTAGGCACACACACGAAGCCATGGCATATCAACAAATGCTCATGGTTTGTAGTCTACAATTTTTTCCCTGCAGTTTGGCTTGTTAATGTCTGTCAAGCCAAGTTCTGAGCAAACAATTGGATTTTCATTTGAGAACAAACTACAGAGTTAGAGAACTGGGTGCTAATTGTAGCGCTACTGACTGAGTATTTGTCGGCTCACTCAGGTTAAATGTTTACATAAAAAGTTACAAGTTAATTTAAAACACAATCTCATTCTCCTAATAATGTGTGTACAAAGTCTGAGTTCTAAAGCCTGACTTTCCATGTTAGTTTTGTTTCCATTGAGTAGGAATGCCATTTGCAATGAGAGGTGTGTAGATGACGTAGTTAGGCATTACTACAGTGTGAATATGAGATAAGCTAGGGTAAATAACAACTCCATGCGTAGGCAGATGAGAAATAGAGGAGCTCAAGCTTTAATAAATTTACAAGGCGTTGAGCCTGGAATAGTCGTTCACTCTTGTTTCCTTCATATCCATATACCAAACTAACTTTCTCCGATATTGCTATTCTTGGAGGAGAATGTGTACCCAAGGAAAAGCTATTATAATGTTTTAGATAGTAGAGCTGTACATGGGTAGAGAAGTATATATTGTTGTTCGTATGTAGAGAAAGGAGTAGGGTTGGTCTCGTAATTTCTAGGAGAGGAGTTTGGAAGGAAATGTATGAGAAAGAGCTCTCCGCTTCTTGTAAGTCTGAATAATATATCGAATAGTTGAAGAAGATGGAGAAAATATGCATGTATGCATACAAGCATACAAATGTGAGAGTGCCTCCTTTCCTTAGTGTTGTAAGGCGTGTTGAAGGAAGGAACCAGAGTTTCTTTGCAAATTTTGTATTAAAACCAATTTTCTTCCTTGAGACTAGTTATTATAACCGGAAAATACATCTCGTGTTAAAGTACCATTAAAAGATTTCGAGACGGAGCGGCGGAGGTGAATGGGATTGTAATTTTCTTCCTGTGTTGCCTTAAGGGAAGGTTGAGAATACGGCCTTTTTCCGCTCCATGAGTCTAAATTAGGGATACAACATCACCTTCTTTCCTCTCTTACATGAGTGTAGAAAAAAACTATGAACCACATGGAGGCACTGGGTAAATAGAGCTACGCTTTGTGCTCCATATTCCAAAATCATAATTGTTGTTGAGCGGGTCAAAGTGAAAAGCGTGTGACGAGGAAGCAAAGTCGGATTCAAAATAAATATGACAACTTAAACCGTTACTGTGGACCTGGATTACTTTTAGCAACGATTTGAAAAGAAATAAATTTGTATACATTTATCAAATATAAAATTTAAAATACTTGGAGTGCTACGAAAAGTAGATAAGCAGTATCTTTCCCAAGACCTTCAGAATGTATATGTATTTGAAGCATTATTTCATTTAGCCGTAAGGTTGTATAGTAATGGGTTATACTTTCGCTACCATAGGCGAATCCCAGAGAACGGGATAGGATTAAATGATTGTAAGCTGGCCTAAATATCAATTAATTTATATAATGCTCATTGTTTATGACTCTCTAAGCTTGCACGTGCAGAATCAGACACTGTGCCCGCATGTTTAATTTTGTGCTATCCCGGTGTGTGGTCATTCAATGAGTCATTGATGCATGTAATGAAATAACTACCCGTCTTGTCCAGAGTCAGTCCAGAGAATCATCATTGGGAACTGAGACATTTAATTTCTCCTGTCAAGTTTCTTTGTTAAGTAAAATTAATGATGAATATAATAGAGAGAGCGACAAGGGTGAAGAAGTCCATCGGATACGGATGGACTGGATGATTGTCCTATATGGGTTCAGCTTGTATTCAATTCATGAAAAGAGAGTTAGACTGACTGGACTTGGAATGAATTGGGAAATCCATCATTCATAGAGACTCCTATTCCTATGTCAATGTCCTCATCACCCTCGTGTCTTTCTGTCTTCAATCCATTTCATTCAACTATTCTTTGAAAACTTCCCACACAGATGAAGTCTTTCTTCATTTACTAAATAAAGCTTCATCCATTTCTGATGGACAGGAGAGCGAAGGGTCATACTCGGGATGGCAGTTGTGCGTCTGAGTAGCTCTGAAACCTTTGTCAACAAATAATCGATGAAAGAAAAAAAAAGTTTGTAAAAGTGATTTTTGAGTCTCTTATGCCAGTACATCAAAGATCAAAGTCATGTATGTGAACACGGGTAGAATGGCTTTCATTCATGTTGACACATGTCCTTATTTTAATGAGGTAAGTCAGAAAGCATGGAACTGTTCTGCAAGATCTTATCTCTGTATCCTTTGCGTTCTTTTCGATCTAGATTAAAATATATACTTGCTTCGTTTTTAAAAATTAATTTCCGCGCGGTATGTAACTCTAGTTGTCTATGAGAGTTCCTTCGAGAATATCTCCATTGGCTCACCGTACGTAGACCCGATATGTTGTAATGACGAGGAATGCCCTGGCATTGGGTGTGAGTATATATTTCAATTTCTGAAAAGGATTCGAATATCAATATGAAGGAAGGGAGTAGTTGTGAATGGGCGAGAATACCTTTCCATGCACTTTTAGTCTCGCTTTCTCCTATCTTCTAAACTTATCTTTCTTCTTTTCCTTTTATAATATTCTCGGAGTCATGGCAGACATTTTTCAATTAAATTTCCTCATTCGTTCATACCAAATGTGCACTACTTACTGTGGACTGGTATTATACAGTAGAGTACAGAATGAAGGAAAGAAAAGAGATCCTGTCAAGACAGAAAAAATAGCAGATGGAAACACTCCCCTCTTCTCTAAAAATTACTTGGAAGCTCTGAGCTTTTTCGTTCTCTTTGTTTACCTAAAGCTTTTCGATTGTTGAACGGAAAGATGAAGAAGCAAATTGGTTCACGCTTCAACTTAAGATGCAGACCGAATGCTCTGGTCACGGTTCGCTTTCCTTCCAAATCCTTAAACTTGTGCCCTTGGTATTTTTAGCAATTAAACGAAACCTAATTTATTCAACGATTTTCTTGGACAAAGAGCTGTCTGTTTGGCTTTTTTATTTTCAAGTTTTTATCCAATGAAATTTGGAAGAAATGATGTTGCTTTTAACATTAAAACAGAAATAAAATTCTTAGGCGCCATGGATATGATAAATGACAATGGACGTTTTCAGACATCGTCGTTGCTGTTTCCTGGCGATCTTATTTGCTTCTATGGACAGATTAAATCCAGGTGTTATTAGGGAATCAGTCCTACCTTATTAGCTCATTGTAGCATGAAGACAGGTTATGGTTTCACCCTAGCCTTTAAATGAGGAAGGTCGGATTTTTATTTTTACCTGGGGACGGCTTGAAGTTGGTGTGACGATAAGAGCAGAATGGGTAGGTGCGATTAGCTCGTGTCGACTGAAGTAGGGATGGAAATTTGTAAAAGTGTGATGGTGAATTTCGATAAAAAAATTTGGGACACATTCCTGATGTTTCAGTAGTAATGGTATTCATGTATTGAGAATGTGTACAAAGCGGTTGACCTGAGCTAAACCAAGTCAGAGGATTCTTTATGCATGATCGGGTCCAGCTGTAGCTATTTAAGTATAGTGCCATAATGGATTTTGTATAACCAGGACCATACGTTAGTTACAGCTGAATACTCTAGGGCAAGGCAGAGACCCGGGTAGAGTGTATTCGTCTTTTGTTTTTTCCTGGACCACATGTGAATGAAACATTAGGACCGACTTGCATACATGGTCCACCTTCTGTGTCCATATGTTTCTCCAGCAGTCAGTTAGCTTCATTGCTTTTTCTTCCTACGTCGTGCCTGGGTCTGGGCAAAGGACCCAAAGGACTGGCAGAAAATTCTATTTCGGATTGGGGTGTAGTGAAGGTTCGTAGGTTAGCATCCAATGCCTTCGTTTTTCCAAGCACATATGAGCTGTATATGAGATTCTTTCCAACATTCCCTTTCCTTCACCAATCCATAAATATATGGGAAAGGATGGAAGAGAATCAAATTAAATCTTTGACCCGACCCAGCCATCGCAATCCAATTTATTAGGAGTAGACATGCCTTGGAAAGCTTTTAAACTCTTCATTAGATTTAGTAAATATGATTTCTCAGACTGACGTATGATGTGTGTGTGAAGGGACATAACATTCAGGATCTGAGTGATGTTGAAATAGATCAGATTTAGGACCTTGTTGATGCTTCCTTGCTTTGAATTTACTTTGGGAAAAGTTTACCGTCCTCTGTTTGTCTAGAACTCAACTCACTACCAGTTCACTAAACAACTAGGGTCTTTTGATATATACCAAAATCCATGGCAAATGTAAGCCGCTCTTTGCTTCATTCTGTACTTACATTATTAGGCCCGGAGTGGATCTCATTTATTCGGATGACATACAAGGTCCTCAGTTTCCCTATCGACCCTTTTAATCTGTGCCTGAAAAGAGGCAAAAAAAGTCATTCGAATAATATAGTCATGCACATAGGACAGAGTTGTGTGGGATGTGTTCACTCATCCTATCTTCACCAAAGAATGACATACATTTTGCATAATACTACATAGAGAGAAACACAGTGGGAAAGGGAAAGTAAATGCATGGACGGGGAAAGAGAAAATCCACTCTTTTGATAAAAATATAATTGAGTTGAACCTTTTTTCCTTCCCTTACTTTCCCTGCCCTCCAGTTTTTTCCGCTTCTATTATTATGTTTGGCTAGAGATACATAGTTATGTGTCCCAAGGTTCATTTCATCTGCATACACTTCACTATCTAATATGTTGAGCATGCATAACCCCAGTCAACACTTTCGGGCTTGGAATTAGGCACCATTCCCTTCTCTCTCATTATTCCAGCTCAATCTTCTAAACTTTCATGATACTAATTCGATTAAACTCAGTTTTTATTAGACCCAAATCTTCACCCTGTCCATTCCCATTTTGTCCAATCCCGCTGCTAACTAACACACTACGAATAGATATGACTGACTGTAAGTTCGGAAATTGGCAAAATATCTCTACACGCAAGGTGACAGGAAACAATTCCGTTTTATTAGTACTTTGTCCTTCATTACAACTGTGGCCAGATGTTTGCCTTAGTAATAAAGATTGGAGAAGAATTTTTAATTTCACACATGAGTCAAAACTTGTAAAACTACAGAGCACCTTGGAATAGCATTTCGGTTTGATTGTTTTAGGATGTGCCTTCACAAAAATCAAAGCCAAGAAGGGGTGAAAGCTTGTCATATGTTCAGAGTGGAAAATATTTTTAACTACGCCGTCTTTGTGACATGAAATTTAAAACCCTTCTCGCGAGGATGTTAATAGTCTTTACTTTTAAAAGAGGACACATTCTATTAGTACATTCATAAATACATACCAGTTCCAGCCGCACTACTAACTCTTCAATTTCAGTCACTTTGAGAAGAGACGTGTTCGTCGAGAGAAAAAAACAAGGAATCCCCTTTAGTTTTAGCGTGTGAAATCTAAATTTTTCCTTCCTTCCTTTGCTTGGAGCGGATGTGCCCGTAGAGAGACTAAACAAAATAAATATTGTTCATAAGTTCACACTAGTTAAGTAGGGTCTCATTTTTATGACACTGACGAGGATAAGCGGCAAGTGACATTTTTCACTGCAAGGGGTAAAGTCCCTACAGGCTCGGGTAGACCTCCACTCAACATGAAATATTCCTTTAACCATTGATTTTGATATTTTTAGTATTTGTGTACATACTCGGCTTCGCATTTCGTATTTTGAAATCTGTGCTACTGTTGTTGGTGAGAATTGGAGCGTTTGTTCCTCATTCTATGATTGAGCGATGGATAGTTGGAATTGAGAAAAATGAATGAGTTTGAACGGCAGACACGGTTTTACGGAGATGCGATGATGATCGATTTGTCTCTTGTCCTCTCAGTCACTATTCCTGCATCCCTAGATGAATCATCAAGATCCTTCTTTTTTTCCCTCTTCGTTTTATTCCAAAATGAAATGAGTATTTGGAGCTGAAATTGACAAAGCCACACTGGAAGGAGCAAAATACAAGAGAAACCGGACGAGGACCGGATACGAGAGGAGAGTTGAGCCATGCTTAGCGACAATGACTTGTTTCTGTATATTGCATTGATATAGTCGGAGAAAACTTTTTTTCCCTCTTCGTTTTATTCCAAAATGAAATGAGTATTTGGAGCTGAAATTGACAAAGCCACACTGGAAGGGGCAAAATACAAGAGAAACCGGACAAGGACCGGATACGAGAGGAGAGTTGAGCCATGCTTAGCGACAATGACTTGTTTCTGTATATTGCATTGATATAGTCGGAGAAAGCAAATTGCATTGTTGAGGGAATTAAACAAGAGAACCACGTTGTTCGGATAGGATTGGCTAGGGTCCTTCTTCATATGACGCATACTGAGTAACCACTAAACTCACGCTGGGTCTCCTAGTAAAGTTACCCTGCAGAGTTCCACTTGACTATTTTTACCAATTACTTTTTTTATATATAAATACATGAGTTTAAGAAAAATTAATGAAAGTAGATTTGTAAGAAAATTATTAGTTATAGAAGTGGGGGACAAATACTTGGATTTTCTCCTTGTAATGGCAAAACCACAAATTGTGTGACTTTTTGGACGCAGGGAAGGAAGACAGGTCAGCCTAGTGTGTTGGGTGCAATGTGGATGAAAACAAATTGATATGGAAGGCGTGACAGCTGTCTTTTCAATTGTGAGAATAATCAGGAGGAAGTGACAGAGGGGATGCAATGGGAAAGAAACATGTTGGTTGGTGGTTCACTCTGGAAGTAAGGGAATAAATGCAATGCATCAGAATTAGATTGAGGACAGAGTCCTTGGTGACTTGGAAGAAGTAACATTCGGAAGAAATGATGTGACTGTTCTGGAAAGGGAAAGCTAAACTAGGGCAGACAATCCGATGGGCAACAAAATTCAATTGTTTCAAGCCGTGTATCCACTTTTTTCCGTATAACACACAAGTAAGTAGGAATGTAGAAATTTTGAAGCAGGCCTTTTCACTCGGTCCATACCAGTGCAGGTCTTATCATTGAGTTAGAACTTTTAAATCGGCATCTTAAGACAAATTATAGCCCAGTAGTTTATTAAGCACACTTTGAGAAATAGAAGTAGGATTAACTCGCAAAGTATAAGAATTGATGAAGAAGTAGAGAGAAATCTATGGTACGATAACAATGTTTAGAGAGTAAAGAGTTTAGGCTAGTGCGTGTAATTTGTTCAATTAAGTCTTGACGGAGTAGACGGTATTAGGCGAGAGTCTGACGCCTCATTACTTGAAATTGGACTCTGCATAGGTGAGGTTGGGAAGAGTTGGTGAAATTGAGTTTGGTGAAATCGAATCATTCATTCGCACGCAGAGAAGGCAACTTAACTTCCATGCCTGTATTTCACATGCTTTCCCTACAATATTGTGCGGACTGTTTACATAATATAATCATTTGGGTTCATCCCTCTGACTAGTTCTGTACCTACCTACTCCTGTGGTGGGCGACGTCTCATTTTAATTATGTTGTCATGATTTCCTTCCATCCGAATCCAACCCATGTCATGCAGTCAACACTTTTCACTCTGCGTTCCAGATAATTAAGGAGATTTTATGGGGGAAGACGAAGTAACATATTTCACACTTGCACGTAGTTGGTGATTTTCCCCTCGTTCTGCTTTAGAATGACTTTAAAACATTTGAAAATGACATGAAAAGTCATGACTGTTAATTATGTTCCAGAAATAAAATCCTTGTAATTTACTGAATCGTGTAATTTGCTGGAGGCTAGAAGATGGGAACGATGTCAGGAGCATAAGATATATCGGAAATGATTTTTAGAAGTGCGTGAATGAGTCAGAGTTTGAAAATAAAATAAAGGGAGCTTATTGTGGTAGGAGGAGTTAAGGGCTATAAAAAATCAGCATCAGTCAGCAATTCGGTCGAGGCTCACTCAGCCAGACCGACTACCATTCCCTTTGTCAATTTAAGTTTTAAGCTTGAGGCAAACTCAGCCAGGAACAGGAGCACTTTCTTTCCAATGTGTTTTCCCGTTAACATGTCCCCTTGCTCAGCCGTCAATGTGATGCCTGGGAGGCAAAATATATGGCATCTAATACTGTGCAAATCAAAAGCTATTAAAGAAGAAAGACTTTGACGTAGAAAGCGTTGGACAGAATATAGGACTGTGGGCTCTATGGTTCAGATCATGAGTTCGAAAGGGGAGACAAACTCATCTCGTGTGTTGAAACTCCTTTTTCAGAACCCAATCTTCTTTATCCGAGTAGTGATGCTTTCCCTTCTCTCAAAATTACAAATTACTCTCGAGTCAACCTTATATGCAAGTCCCCTATGAATTTCAATCGACGTTGAATATTTTTCACTCGACTGGACTCGTACATATTACAAGTCAGCCCAGCCTTATTCCCATCACTCACCACTCATGGTTTCACCAAGGATTTTGCATTCATGTAAGGATCGAGTCTTCTACTTTCCAGGTTTTCACATTCTTCCAATCTCCTGTACTACATGAAGAGTCTGAAAGATGTCTTACCCGGGTTTTTTGGTTGAGGAGAATACAAGGAATGAAATGTAGTGCGTGGATAGGAGTTTTGTCTTCATTTCATTCTACATTCCTAGGATTACTCAAGAGAGAAGAGAGGATGTCTCCCTTCAACAACCCTTCCATTTCCATGGCCATGCATTGAAGAGAGATTATTATATGTTCTTCCCTATCCTCTTCTTCCGAATCCTTATTTCCTATTATGTAGTAAATAAATGCAAGGCTGGATGGATGAAATAAAGGGAGCAGCAACGGAGAAGTAGTATTCTCCAAAACTTAATATCATGTTATGACTGTTTTCATAGCCAGTCTCAACGGTTCCTGGATCGTTCCAGGTTTCCTACTCCTAGTTTCACGAATGGGAATGTATGTCCTTGTTATTTCCATTTGAATGCGGACCAGACCGTTCTAATATAGAGGAAAGTATGTGTGGAACAAAACCAAATAGGAGGAAGTAGATTGCTGCATTGAGTAGATGGATAGAATAGAGAATATTACATGCAACAAGGTATGCCGAGTTTTCCAAAAGGAATTTCATCCAAACCAACCCGACGACTCTTGACTATTAGGCATGCATGAGTCCCCTCAGTGTGGTAAGTGTATGGCAAAGTGCGTTTCGTGGAAAGTCAAGTGCAATTAGAGATACTGACTCCAGAGCTGCTGGGCTGGGAAACATAATCGAAATACAACAGCAGAAGAGAAAATACGATGACGGCAAACTCACACACGAGTAGATGTAGAGCGGAATTAAATTCCAAGAGAATTAAACAGGGGGTTATGTCTATAACATCCTGGAATTGAAATTTATTCCATTTTGTTTGTTTTTCGGAATTCACCAAGGATTTTTCGTTTTACTTGTTGAGACACACGATGTAGCACTAAATTAGGTTGGTATACAAAGGGTTCTCACATATGGAGTACGCCGTTTAGCTAGAAGAGAGATTTTGCTTCATGGTGGGGTTTTTTCAAATTAAAATCGTTATGCAGTCATGCATTAAATAGTGAAAAGAGGAGAATGTGAGTGAGGATGTTAGGATGAAGTACTTTTGAACTGTTTTGTGAGTTTAATGTATAGAGACTTAAGCCTATGGCAGGATGAATTGGTAGAGTGACTTTTAAGTTCCATCCGTTTCCATCTAAATAAAATACTATGTGTTAGGAAGGGAATTGTTAGATAATCATCTTGACCCGTCACTCAAAGATTATATTCCCCTCAATCTCAAACCAGAATTCTATTTCGTTACTACTTCTCTTTCCAAAGGAACGAGCTAGTATATGCCAACAAATCTAATACACACGGTTTAAGATATGAGATCAAAAGGAGGAGGGTGAATTGTATGATAGGATTCTGAATCGTTTGGAGTGAAATGAAAAGACGCTCTTGATAAATGTGAGAATGAGATTAAACATTAAATCGTAAATTGTTATTTCCCATTGCACAACGCTGGACATTGGAAATGGACGATGACGGGGATTGCAAATGTGAAATCTATGTTACGGCATTGACCAGCTATTAAGTATCCAGGGAAAAACTACTGGTTTTATCTTTGCTATCGTCCGCTTTTCAACAACGACCGCTTAATCCTCAGGACAGGAGTAAATGGTTGACTAAACTCATTCTCACGAATTCTTCTACATAGAATTAAATCTAAAATACGCACTACAGTATTCTTACTTCTGATGTTCAGGCTACTGGCGTATAGATTTTTGAATGGGTTATTTGTTCTAAAAGTAAAGTCTAAATAACGGGTTGAAAAGAGCGGTTGAGTTAATAGTGTTGCCAATGCCAATGCTGGTTCATTAAGTCAAAAGGGAACGGATATTTATTATTTAAACCGTTCCACTTCTGCTGGTCATTTTGCCTCCAATTAAGTCCCTTCATTTCAGCTGCTATGAATATTTAAGTAATGACAGGAATTTCATCAGCCCTCTCTGTTTCCAAACCCGACTACGGGTGTGGTGGTGTTTCTGTTTATATTTGAATTCAAAATAATAGTAGAGTATGCAGCACTTTTTTATTTAGTGGCCATTCAAACGTACAGTGCTACAAATATTACAATTTCATCCTCCAGTTGGAGGTAAGGGTGATGAAGATTCTTCAATGCCTTTTAGCTGTTGATTAGGCGAGATAATCAAAGGTTTATTGGTGTGGTAAGGCAAGAGAAACATTGCACTAGTATTTTAACAGTGACACTATATAGTTTGAGAGTGAACTTTCAATTCACTTTTTCCTAGACCTCAATAACAAAATGGTTGTAAACATGAAGGCAAGTCCATGTTTGTAGGTTAGCGGAAGGCAAGTAGCAATTCTCTCCCACTTTGAAGTCTGGAAGGTGAGAAAATGTTACGTGACGAGGAGTTGGAAAGGTTTATCGAGATTGCAGATCAGATTGTACTGTACATAGTCTGCACCATAGGAGTCCAAAGTTAGTTCAATGTTTGTTGCATGGGCAAGTGGCAAGTTATATGGGAGTGGAGTGGAGATGGAGTGGAGATGGAGTTACTTGGGACATTGTTAGCTCACGTCCGCACTTATTGTCGTCGTCGTCGTAGACCCTGTCTGCCCACACAAGAACATTAAAAGAGTAACTCCACATACATTCTATGCATTTCTCTTGTCCTTCGTCCTTTTATTGCGTCAACTTTGTGGGGAGGAACTAATAAACTTAATGTAATGGAAGTTGCAGGCAATCATCAAATTTATCTAGCACATTTACAAGTTTTACTAGTATTCATTTCCCCACACAACATAAATTTTCCACACTTTACTTATCCAACGCAAGAAGAATTCTCCTGTATGTGCCGTGATTCGGGCAGTGGACAGCTGAACTTTTACCTTACCTTGCTCACATGGAGAATTCTTAAAAATAGAAAAGCAGAATTGAACAATGTGGCGTGTTGTGAAAATGTGTCATGTTTTCCCATACAGCCTCTTTCCATAAAAATTATATGAGACAAGTTAGTGAATTGAAATAGAAATTTTATCTGAAAAGGAAATCCCTCATTAACCTTTATATGTGTCCGTTCACATTGAGCAATTAGGTTTTATGCGCGTACAAACGACTACACGCACTCCCGTCCACACACAAACACATGCTCAGGAATTGAAGGGGAGCAAAAAAAAATTGGGAAGAGGAAAGGGGAGAAAAAAAACTTGTACAAGTTCACAAATGAAAAATTATTGGAGAGACCCGTGCAGTGACATTATCTACAACTCAAATCATCACATTAGCGTGTTCCTAGTCTTAAAATATACCAGAATAGAGTCAGCCGTCTTACTTCCTACAATGTAATCAGCTTCCTTGTTTCCAACACCCTATGTACTACTACTCGATGTTTTTTCATTTTCTTATTTTGCCTTAGACTTACTCGGGTCTTTTAGTCGGTATCATGCTCACGCTTCACTTTTTTCCTCATTTCTCTTAAATTTCCGCACTACCCCATCAACAATATCAGAGAAAATACTTGCTCCCAAGACTTTCTCTTATTTTGACTTTCAGGTTTTTTTTTCATTGAGACTGTTTTCTCCTGAATGAAAGAATGAGTTCATTGCCATTAGAAAAATTTCTATACTCAGAAAGCATTGAGGAGAGGAAAGCTGATTGGAAGTTTAAAGGGAGAATTTCTTCCGCATAGTCCTTCTTGAGAGTGCAACTACTTCGTTCTACCTTCCTTTTGAGTTTTCAACATTCCAAAGACTTTCTTAATCCGCTCCAGCCCATTATTTCTCAAATTGTGATTTCATCCTAACTCTCGTTTCTTACACCATTGAAGGAATATCCTCCAATTTCTGCATGGAAGTCCATGCGTAACGTGCCAAATGGATGGAAATAAATCAGTTGAGACTTAGACTTTGGATTTAGTCGGAAGGAACCAAATAGAAAAAAAATTGCCGGGTTCCTTTCCGTTCATCCACCTTTACCACTACTGTGCCTGACTTCTTTTTTATGCTATGGGAGAAGGATTGTTATTTTGGAGGAAAAAGAACTTCCCATTAAAGACTCACGTTGTGCATAGTTTGTCATTATAAATTGCTAAACTCAATCCTACTACTTCCTTCATATGACGCGATTGGATATATTAGTAGGATAAGGAATATGAATGGGTTAGGTTGATGATGATTTTAATGTTATGGAGGGTTAGGGCACCAGGGTAGTAGTAGAGTTGGCTAGACTTGGTATGATGGGAGAAAGGACTTACTTATTCAAATTATATAAAGAACCCCTTCTCATTATGCATATCCTACTCGGAATGTCAAACTTAATAGGCAGGCACCAGGGTAATAGTAGAGTTGGCTAGACTTGGTATGATGGGAGAAAGGACTTACTTATTCAAATTATATAAAGAACCCCTTCTCATTATGCATATCCTACTCGGAATGTCAAACTTAATAGGCGACTCATTTCATTACAACGAAACCCACCTTCCTGAATTTATTAGCAGAGTCAATTACTCTGCTCTTTTTTATTGTTTAGCACGTCATAGGTTTAAGTGTAGTTTCATGCGTGCGTGAGCGGATGCTGAATCAAATTACTTGTCAATTTCGTTTATTGCGGATTGTTAATTTTAGGAATTCCAATTTGTTTCTATCCTTCTCCCATTGCTCTTTCCTATAAGTTCATGTAAATGTATTAGTATTAGAAGGGAAATTACTCGTATTCCTGTAAAACTAAACTAAATGGGGTTATTTTCTACACTGCTAGCAGCATTCCCAAATCAATAGCAGCATTAAGTCCCCTCTCCAAATGCATTTCAGTTTTGAAGTACTTTTCACGGAGAATTTGGGAGATTAGAATTGCCCAGTGTTATTCTTTCCTGGGATGAATTGTCCATGTGTGCGCAAGTGTGTGTGGCAGATGAATTTTATTGTATCAAATATTAGAAAAAGTGGAAGGCACGTGTGTTGAATTGACAGACTTAGTAAAAGTAGGACTGGCTTAAGAAGAATTTGATTAGCACTTGTGGGCAAAATGCATTTATTTATATTGAAATTGCTAAGGAGTGACAAAATCTATAATTACTTGGTCTTACTATGATAAGCTAGGAAAGCTGAATATAGTTTTGTCTATTTATCAAGCGTAAGTGCCATTGACGTGTGTAGGTTTGCATAAAGGGGGCCCTGTAGATAAATTTGGGCAGTTTATGAGTTTCTGGATTGGGGAAGATGTGAATAAGGGAGAAAGTATAGAGAATAGGGAAGAGAGCTAAGTTTCCCTTTGACAAGGAGCGAGATGATGGGATGGATTGGATCGGGAAGTAAACAAGGGAGAGAACCCGGAAAGTTCACAAAGGTTTCCCTTGCATTTCCTCTCTCCAAAGTTTTTTCTTCTCTCTGTCCATTCCTTGTGTGTCGTCGTGCCCTCTTGAAATGAGCTGAGTTGATTCATTC
Source organism: Thalassaphorura encarpata (assembly GCA_009869925.1). Classification (NCBI taxonomy): domain Eukaryota; kingdom Metazoa; phylum Arthropoda; class Collembola; order Poduromorpha; family Onychiuridae; genus Thalassaphorura; species Thalassaphorura encarpata. The sequence goes on from WJEZ01000179.1 coordinate 37,134, forward strand.
ACATATTCACTCTGGCTCCCTTCCCAGCTCAACTGTTTGTCTTGGTTTGAAACAAGATATTTAGAAAAACACATTAGGCACTCTCACAGAATCAATTTTTGGCACAAGTAACAGCTAACCATTACGAGGGCACGGATGGTTCAATCCTCCATTTCATACTTCTTTGTCTTTATTATAAAATCAGCTGGGAAAAATAATATTTATGAGAATAAAATTAACTTTCAATTATATCCAATTAAATTTACGCAGCAATTCTTGGAATTGCTTTATTAATACCTTAGAACGATACAGAGAGCCATTCTGCTTAATCATTTGTCTAAAGGAAAACCAAGAAAAAAGCGTCAGGTACATCCTGGCTCCTTGATTAACTCGATAATATTATGATCAGTTGTAGTTAGAGTTAATTATACTTCTGTGGATTTCTGCTCTCAAGGATCCCTGTGGGTAGAATGACTGAATTGCCTAATAAAAGTTGGCATGATATGACCAAATAAATCCTAGAAATATGTCTACACAGGGCATTGACTTTTTGGTGGTCTGTTAGGAAAATTGAATTGAGAGCTAGAGTAGACGGCACGTGCTAAAATAACCATGCTGAGTTCCAAAGTCATTCTCTGCTCGGATCTCGTTCATTCACTCGGTCAGTCAGCATCAACAAACATCCCCATCTCATATCTTATTGAGTCATGGATGGGAAGGAGTGTCGGACGGAGGAATGGGCTCAAGTTGACGATAGAGTTGTGTGGCGAGAAAGAGATATTTATTCACTCCCTTCTTCTCTATCATCTAGTCTAACCCGCCCGCAACCTCAGAGCCAGTAGTAGTTGTTTTCTGTCTGTCTGTCTGGGAAATCCATGGGTAGCTAAAAGGCATAAGCAAAGCAAAACATTCACAAGTCATTCTATTTCCTTCCTTCTTCCACAACCAAACCCGCCGTATAGACCCAACCAACAACATTCTATTCTTGTAGCCGCGTCCAGAGAAGTGAAGAAGACAAAATACGTAAGGCTAACAAGTTTACTTCAAGTTGGACAGAGAGAGTTCCACTTCTCCACAATTACTTCCTAATTCTTCCTCCACCCAACCATTTCCTTATGGGTGAATTATTAATCATTAAAAAAGTTCCTTTTAGTAATTAAGAGTGGAAAGTTGGAAGAAAGCAACAATAGAAGGATTCTATAGACAGGCGGATAGAAGGGTTGTTGGAACCCCTCGTCCAAAAGCTCAGCTAGACTTAAGCCTTGACTATTTTCCGTCATTTTCTATCAAGTCATGATTAAGGAGGGAAGACAGTCCATTCCATTCCACTTCACGTCGCTTCCACTATTCAATTTCTCTACTTTATTTTCATTTCACTCCATTTATTTTGAATGCTTCAATCGGGTGGACTTAGTGCCATAGAAAAGCCGAGTCACTAACGTGAGATGTGCAGCACACTGACATAGCAATGCAATGGTGTGGTATCAGGACAAAATAGGTTTACAATTTTTATTATTTTACGAGTTAATGCTTCAGGAAATTAATAACTCATATTAAAAAATTAGTCGTACGATTCGACGTTTATGGTCAAAATGGACTAACAAGAATTTACATGACTGGGTTACCAGAGAAAAAAGAAAGTTAAGCAAGTTATGCAATTGAATCTACTGTGTTTTAACGGGTCACAACTTTTGGAGAAGACCGCACGTACTATAGGATGCAGTAAGAACCTTAATGCACTTTTCTTGACTAATGTTTCTGGAAGCTGAATAAACTCCTTCATTCATTCTCATTTCGTTAATTCGTTCAGACTAAATGATTCTACATTCTATGGCAATTATATTACAACTTCATCTCATCCTTCTCTCAGCATGCGCCACAAAATGATTTAGCGTTTGCGGAGTTTATTGTACAGAAAAGTGGAAGACTTTGGCCACGATTTGCAACATGTGTCGTACAGGATTTAACCGAACAGGTTTGGTTAAACTTATATCTGTACAAATTTGATGAGACTCATAGCTTAAAGTTATAATTTCATTTTAGAAATAAAGTATATAACAAAATGGAATTTCCTAATTGGAAACAGAATTGTAAATTACTCAAATTCAATTATTAATGCGTAAATAATTGTAATTGTGTTTGACATAATATTTCATAAGATTGTATTCTAGTTGAGACAGTTACGTACTCTAGAATTTGTCTATATAAAGACAGGATTGGAAGGAAGTACCTGAGCTGACCTTAGCGTTGTGAAAGAGAGAATGATAAGTCAATTTCCTCAAAAGGCGGATTTTTATAATGAAAACTAAACATGGAAATTT
>WJEZ01000180.1:0-39368 GCA_009869925.1 Thalassaphorura encarpata
TGGGAACCTTGGGATATTTTCAAAAGGCTGGGAGTGCCAAAATAATTGCTCGAATTATAGTTTACACGGCAAAACTTCTAATGCTGACCAAAAAGTCAGAGCATATTGCATAACGACTAAAATATTCCTTATTCTGTAAGGATGTTCAAATACATCAAAGAAATATCATGTAGATACTCATCGTAACTAAAACCAAACTTCAAGTATGACAAGACGTTCGACAACGACACAGCCTTCAAATTCACTCCACATAAATTCAAGTGTTGACATGTTCAACGTCTGCTGGCTCAGGGATCGCTTTAAAACAATGAACTCAAGTGGCTTCTCAAATAGCGTAATTAAAATTGAATAGAGTCAAGTTAACAGACGTCATCAACACCGGATTTCTAATTAAACGATTAAACAAAAAAAATGTGCCTGATCCTATCAAAAGTAATCAAACTATATGGGTGTTTTAGAAATCTTTACTATATTGTTAAATAGAAGTCAGCGTTTCTCGATTTGGTTGTAGTAGTTTCGTAATCGTACTCATGATTTCCTCTATAATTTTGAATTATCCTTAATGCTTAATTAGAATAATATATAGAATCCATAAAATCGAATGAAATCTTACCTTTTTTCCATCAACATATTCGACATCTTCCACTTGTTGATCCTCCTCAGGTTCAGCTGGTGGAACCCCCGTAGCATACTCAAGATCTGAAAAGCTAAGGGAACTGCATGTACTGCAATCAGATAATCTTCTCCGCATGAGTTGCTGCTTATCAAATTCTGCATCTATTTCATCCAGTGTAATGAAAGTCTGACCTTCCGGATAAAGGTCATGGTCACTCACAACGACGGAAGGGGGACGAAGAACAAGTCTTCCTTCGGAAGTAATCATGGCTTGCATTATAGGTTCGGGGTCTATTTTTGGAAGAAGTAAGGAACGTACGGGGGCATCCCCTAAATCCAAATGAAGAAAGAATTAGCCTGGCTCTGTTAGCGATCTTGATGCTTGGCTTGAAATTAGCTCTCAAGCAGAACTCAGAATGGACACTGGACTGCACTGAATAAATTAAGAATTAATATTCCAGCACTAGCACTAGCACTGGAGTCTGAGCCTCTACTAAATCTTCTCTAGTGAATGAATGTGTCTGTTCTGTTCTGTAAAATACGCAGACATACTGTCGAATCCTTTCTGTGTCCATCGGTGTAATATTTATTACGTGAAGAGATAATAAACTGATTTTATTTGCCATTTACGTCTACACAGGTTTAATAATTCCTCCATTTTAAAATCTACGGATGAATATAAATAGAGATAATAGTCTGATAAGGAATTATACTTATACTCGTTAAATTACTGTGTGGACTCAAACAAACAAGATAAAAATGAATTAGAAATGAAACGAAGTATAGAAATACGGTTGATATCTCATAACTGACAAGGGAGGGATGACAAGTGTTGCTCTCAATTCATTCCCTTTCCAGCCAGCACAGTTTCAGCTACAGCTAAAGCTAAACCATCCAGAGGTCAAGAGTTTAACAAAAAGTAAACTTTATGCATGTGGGTTCTAATATATCAACAGTGTAGAAATAAAATATTATTTACTACTGTAGCCGTGAATATGAATACAAACTAACCTGGAGAGGAAGATTCACTGAGGTCAGACTCTTCTGCCGATCCTTCAGCAGAGCCGTCAGAGCCAACAGCCGAGTCGTCAGATTTCTTCCTTGACCTTTGTGTGGTTGGGATTTCTAACAAATTAGAAGTTGATTTGGCTCTTCGAACTGAGGACGTGGATGGATCCGCTGGAAAAAGTGTACAACAACCTTCATCTGATTCACGACTTGCATTACTCCGTTTTCTTCGAGGGTCTCCTCCTTGCACAAATCCACTTCCACTATTATCCTCACTCATAGCAAAAATTAATAAATCTTCAATTTTCATCTTTCGCAGAGAAAGCTCACTTTCACGTAGCTATGATTTCTTTCTTCCTCAAGGATTTGTAAATATAAATTCACTAGAAATGTTCCAAAAGAGTTTTTGATTTTAAGGCCAGGTTACGTCAAGATGGGAAATTGCTCAGAATCTTGAAGTTTGAGGACATTTTATTGCTCATTCAATTCTTGGCAACGAAAATCCAAACTCCAAGCAAAGAACTTTTCTCCGAAGAAATTCCAACACAGACCGGCACAGACAGCTAGACAGAACTTAAATGTCTGTTCTTTTTAGTCAGATTTGTAATTACTGAGCTGAGCTGATACTGAGCTCAGACGCTGAACTTGCAACTTCTATGAATTTATGCAAAAGATGATGAGTGTAGAAATAGCAGATGACTTGAGATCTTTCCCCCGAGGCAGTGGAGCAGAAACACAAGGGGAATGCAGCACGTTATGGGTCCACCACGTCACAATTTATTCCAAGCATTCAAGGAATAATTGCAAGCATGAGTTAACCATTCATTTAACGCTTTTTCCCATAAAACTAAATTGTTCATAGATTCACCCTTCTCAGCACGATATGCAATTCGTGTTCTATAAGATGAGTGACTTGCAGTCGGAATGAGTCTTATCTGTATCTGAACCTTTTAATTAATTCAATCAATGGCCCAAACGTCCAATTCTGTGAGAATTATTCACACACTTGTTCCTGCACGTGTTTCACAATTTCAACTAAACTTCACAGACAGTGAGGATTGCTGGAATATTCTATTTTATAAGTTTGCCCGCAAGTCAAAATAATGAACTCAAAAGTGAACTGGTTCCGGTCCATTCACAGAATATTTCCGTTTTGAGGGCACGGCCTTTTGTTAGTGGCCTAATTTACGTCACAGGTGCTCAACCCCATCAACATTGCAGTTTGCACGTTGAATGGAAATGGGATTTGGCATCCGCCCGCATCCGTTGAATTTTAGGTACTGCTAAGTTGTCTCTGTCTGCTCTGGTTACTCACCTGTAATGTAAACGAGACAAACAAAGATACATGAATGAAATGCAGTTAAACATATTTACATTGTGAATCAAGAACGAGCAGAGTTATTCACTCGTGTCGTCATTTTTCTGGAAAATGATGAATTGTTGACGAATGTGAGAAACTTGAGACGGACGGATGGATGACCGAAAATGTGACTGATTCTGCAAACTTCATGATCAATGAGTCGCCTGCAATTTCTTGGAAAGTATTCACTACCTTGATGACCAACAAAGACGTACAGTCACATTCGTTCATCGTAGGCGCAACGTATTGAATGAAAATTTCGTTCCTTAGTCTGACCCACCGGAAGTTGTTCATTTTTTGTCTGTGTTGACACCCATGTCGCTAAAACGCAGCACAATAGTGCTCTGACGTCTTTGACGCAATCTTAGTTACGATCTGCCATCGTGATTTGATCAAATGGGCCGACCAACTATTTATCAACAATACGAAGCGTAAACGTAAAAATAATTGACGAAAGACAGCCTTCTAAAGCGGCGCCATTAAAATTCTGACAATGAGTTTCATCGCAGGATCAGTCACTGTCATTAAACTAATATTGATTTAATATCCATTCATGCCTAATGATATATGCTACGCCAATGTTTTGCTGAAATTAGTATACAGAAGGTATTTATCATGCGTCCATAATATTTGCATTGGACTGAGATCATAGGGAACCATTTGAAAAGCCAATTAAGAGTTAACTGCTGAAGGGTAAAGGTGAAGTTGATCATGAATAGTACGAGCGTAAAGTAAAAGGATTGATTTTAAGTAGGTGAAGCGAGGACGTCACTCATGGCGTACGTACTTAAGCTGAGGTATTAAGAATTCCCAATTCGTATTGGCTCAGACTATTAATGAGGCTCTTAAGCTCATTAACCAGTTAAATCCTGCTAACGGAATGTTTAGTTTAATATTGTTTGTGTGATCTAAGACCTAACACTTTTAATTAAGTGTTGATACCTGCTCTGTCGGAGTTATAATTGGAAAATGAGAAATGATATCAACAAATGTTTTTCACTTAGGCAAAGTTGACTTAAACAACATCCAGTAACTGATTTCAATCACACAAAGCCTGATTAAAACTATCACTTCGTCTTACTCATAACTAAGGCTGAGACGTAGAACGCAACACAAAATATATAATTTTTTGCACTATACTGTGAAATCCGTACTGTACTGTACTATACAAGGGGCTTTGAATGAAACTAACTCCTGTTAGAGCTATCTAAATGGTCAGCAATTGGCACTTTATTTAAACTGACAGGCTGGTTGAGTTTAATTTACAATCTGGAGATGTGAGAGAGAGAGCATTTATTGAGTGCATGGAGGTAATTTGCACTCATTAGGCTCATAAAAATATAACCGTCATCAAGAATGACTGACTACTACTGATTCTCTAATCTCCGCTCAGCATATGCAGAAAAACCTGCTTGCCATCATCTGTTCTGTTCCCCCTCTGTGTCGAATAATATTAGCAAACTAGTTTATACTACAATCTAATACAACACAATGTTGTGAGCAGAGAAGTGAAACCAGATTTCCAATATAAAGACGAACAAACAACCCATGTATGTATACAAAACCTGATTAGCTTTAACGAATATTAACAACTACTTGAATTAATTTTGAGCCGACAGGGATGATAAAATGGGAATGGACGTAAAAGGCGTAAAACTCATGTCATGTCATGGTCTCGTCAAAACTGGAAAAGGAAAACGAAGGTTAATTCGTTATTCCCGAAAGTTTAACATTACAAGAATTGAACTAGTTTTTTTGTTTTTATCTGGAAAGTACTCCTGGACTTTTTTCTGATCTTTCATTATGAAAAATGCGTCATGGGAAATATAATACTCGAGTTAATTTTGAAATGTCTTGAGTATCTAATTTGGAATTCTGAAGCTGTCGCAGAAATAAATCTTTAGTGCCTTGTTCCTTGTTGCAACCAACCTGACAATTTACAAGTTCAAGTTGGAGATACCTTAATTAGTTAATAGTTAAGGAAATTTTGAGTTCTTCAAGCACAAATTATTCTGGTAGTCAGAAAATTAATTCTTCTATTCCTTCATTTCTCCTTCTGGCCTTTCCTTCGTTCATATTCAGTTTAAATGCTCTGTAGCAAAATATTTTAAGCAGAGTATATTTTGTACAAATGTCTAAAAAATTAATAATTACTACCCGTTGCTGAGGTATACGAATCGAATTGCCATTTAAGCGAAACGAAATCTACAAGAAAATATTTGTAACGTTTGGTTCTGTCTTAAGTGGAATATACCCGACTTGCATTAAGCAATGGTTAAAACTTTCCATCACGGTACATGGGACAACTGCCAAGTACATTTTACCACAAGCGATTATCCTGGACAAGAATGACGTACAATGTTGTATTTATTATGAATGACTACGAATATGACAAGGTAATTTAGCACTTGACTGATTCTCCTCTTCATAATCAGATCTAATCTCAGCACCATGTATTCAGTGTCTGACCGACCATAATGTACCTATTTGTAAAGTTAATAGCATTCCTCCAAACCTTGTGACATTTAATGGCATCACATTTTACATGGACTTGTACTTGTATAGTATGGATTAATGACTTTGCAAGGCAAGGCCGCAAAAAACACTAGCTAACTTTATCACAAGAAATATTACATTGCATTTTGCATTATTACTGAGGAGTCCCTGTAACTCCCAAATATGTACGACTATGTCTTAAAATAGAAAATTACCTTGACTCGCAATTTATGATTTGCACAAAATCTCTCATGCACTTCGTCTCCTTGCATTTGTCAAACTCGTATTATTAATGTAAATTGCAATGAATGCAATCCAATCCACGGAGAGTGCACGGGAAAACCACCAGCCTTGATAGAAAAAAAATTTCCTTGAGAATGACGGACTCGAGTTCACAATTTAAGTGAATGTATTCAAAATCATGAATTGAATCTGACGTGCGTGGGTGTATCCATCCATCAAATTCAAAGGGGTTGATTTACAAGAGTTTTTAATTCCTGTGAACACATGAGGAGAAATCACTTACGCACACGGGTTGAATTTGGCATAAAAGAACTCTTGGAAAATACCAGTTTCAAACCGGCAGCGCAGTGCAATAACATAACGTAGAATTGTTTTCTTTAAACACTCAGGAGCTCACATTACTTTTTTGAATATCTAATTTGAGTCACAAGAATTCTGTAGTCTCATACAAACTTGGCATTGGCTGAGATAAACAAAGTTGTGCCAAAATTCCAAACGGGAGAAATACGTCATGTCATAACATTTGAATAAATAAATGGTCAACGAAGAACTGGACGTCAAATCGTCTGCACCGGATGAGCTCAAAGAGTTTTTTCTTGTCCTCTCCTCATATGATTTGAATTTAAAAACTGTCAGTCAGCCAATGCACCTAAACTTGGGTTTTCCAATTTCTGGGGAACTGTCGACTGCACTTTGACCATTTCCACGCAAAATATTCGGACTTACGTTTGTTTTTCACCTAAAATGTACTGGCTGTGCGTAGCTGCTGACCACTGACCAACCACTGCCGTCAGCATCAGCACACAATCAGGAACAAAACAATAGTGCGAAAGCAAATGCAAATGCAAACTTGGACTTGGACCGACCAGGAAAAGTTTCCAGACCCAACACCCAAGCAAAGCAAGGTGATTTCAGTCAAGTTAAAATCTTGCCGTGACCGTGCCGGTACAATGAGCAAAGTGAAGTAAATCCAATCCAACTCGTATATATTGGAATGACGTCTATATAAGATGTGTTTAGGATAAAACAAAACCAAACTAACCCTGATAAACCTTTTGTGGCAATGACATACACCCATGTACGTACGTATGCTGCGGCGGCACTTAACTTTTCAAGCCGTGTGTATTATCATTATAATAACTTTCAGCGGCCAACTAACCAATACTGAACACTGTACTGTAAACTTTTTAGGATGATAATGATGGTGAGTTTACAAGTTGAACTAACTAAACGACGAGGGTAATCTAGGATTCGAGTGGAGGTTACTTACTTTACTTGGCTTAGTTGCCTTTGCCAGGATGAATGACGTATTCTCACATCATCCAGATTAAAACAGAACACACGCTAAGCTATGAAATATCTCATCAAATGCCTTGACACGCGATGAAGGAACTCCTGCTTATTTGTTTAGTTTAGTTATTTACTATTAACCACGTTCTCTCTCCTTGGGCCAACATCAGGACCAGGTCGGTCGGATTAACTAAACTTAACTGAGGAGTCAGGCCTTAGCGCCTCAATCGGCTTGCTGTTTCCTCTACGACGGCATGGGATGAACTAATTTACTAAATTCGACTTGAGTCACAAATACGTATACGTTACATACGTACGTAATGTAATTTGCTTGAAATTAGCTTTTACCATTACTTACTTACTTTGTTGACTTTCCTTGTTCGTTCTCTCCCATTGTTTTGAAATTATTTCGTAATGGGTTGTGTGTGTGTGTGCATTGTTGATTTGATTACAAATCTGTGTAGTGACGTCAAAGATTTACTCAAATGTGCTCATGTACATGTTTTTTGACGATGACCTATTCGTATTCAGGCATTTGCATTGTTATGAGATGAGTATGAGCAAAACAAAATTGTGTTTACGCTTTTTCCTCAATTAATTTAAGCTTGCCAGGCCACTAGATTCTTTTACAAAACAGTCACAAGGGAAGGATTTTAAATGAAAATACTGAATTTTGGATTGATTCATAAGCAAGCACACGATTACGATACGATGTTAGAAATGCCTAGTGTTCGGATCGGTTGAAGACACATGAAGTCAAAATAATTTTGTAAACACGTCATTGTCAGGAAAAGTTAAAGTATCCTAGTATAGTCGTAATAAACGTCTTAGAAATGCTGTCGTCCATATTTTCAGACAAGACAATGTAGTAAATAATATTAATTGCACGATTTGCAGGAAAAAAATTGATAAAAAGCAACTTACAATTTTTCTTGAGATGCAGCATATGCAATGCAAACCGAAGCAGAAGCTGAAGTTTAGGGACGCAAATAATAATTATGTACTGAATGAAATTATTTATACTTTTCAGATCCTCTAAGTTGATAAATATGTTTTCTAAATAACTTCACTTGCACTTCTTTCAGCTCCGTACTTTTTTATGTTTACTTTACTGGATTTTGAAGTCCACCTTGGCCTGGTCTCTGCACTTTTTTCAAATGCTGTATTATATTAGTCCGTTGGAACCTGTTGGAGTCTAGGGCTAGGCTAGACGAGCTTGAGCTATAGCTAGCTTAAATTCTTTAGCGTCAGAGACGGCCAACCAAACCACAAGAATTACCACAAAAATACTTATTATCGTGATCGGGAAAAAATAAATGCAGCAAGGACCTTCAACACACTACGGACGCGGACGGACGGTTGTCACGTCATGCGTTTTTATAGACTCCAACTACTGTACTCCAGAGGAAGACAAAATTGAGATTCAGAATGAATTTTAACGAACCGATGTGCTGGCCTGCCTCTGCTCACTAATTAAATTAGATTGGTGTGAAGTAAATAAATTACGGTGTTAAATGCGAAGTTGAGCTTAGGTTTAGATATGCTCTTAATTCATCCGGATAAATTGGACAAAATCACTGGGAGTTTATTGAAACAAAACAAATTAATCTGAGTTCTAAGCCTTGCAGCAGCAGCAGTTCAATGTCCACAGTGGTTCACTTCAACTCAGTTGCAATTTACGATGCAATCGCCTCGAGAGCAATGACTTTTGACTCTTTAATTGAATTAAGACAAATTGTTTGACCAAGAGTTTTGAATGATTCTCACTTTACTCACCCGTCTTGATGATTCTTGAGTTCCACACATCCGCACTCGCATTACTGTTTAAATCCGGGTCGTGTCATAAAATTATTTAATTTGTACTGAAAATGCGAACGTGGCAGTCGCTCGCAGCCTCAACCGAAGCAAAAATATTTTTTGTTTTCTTTTGCGAACACGACGACCATTCACAAATCACAGCAACAAGTACAAAAACACATCTGCTCGGGTCGTCTGGTCGCACGCAATTTTTACTAACACTATAATCCCTGTTTAACTTATTTTTGTTTATTCCAAACTTGGCATTGACATGCAAAATTAAACTAAATAAGTTTTAGGATTATTCCGCACCAGCAGCGACCAACTTGCCTGAACAAAATTAAATGAACTGTGAGTATTCGTTTGATAGTAAATTAAATTGGTAAAAAGCAGTTGTTGCACTTGCAACTTGAAGTGCAGAAAGAAATTGCCTATTTATTAACCTTACGTACGTCCAAGTCCAACTAACGGCTGAATTTGCTCAACAATGCAAAGATTCATGGGGTGGATGAGGACATGGTGGACGCGTTAAATCGAAATGTCTCATAGTGTGAATTATACTCAAAGCAAAGGCATTTGCTGTGATCTGTCATGGGTGAATAGCCTCTCTTCTTAACTAAAAAATTTTCTTCGTGCTTCCATCAACATCCCATGATCAAGTCTGCGTGTGCTAATGATATAGGCAAAGATTTAACATCAGCAAAAAAAATCAGTGGCAGGTGATCAGGTCTGACACAAGATGAGAAAATTACAGAGGCTAAACATTGAAAATCATGGGGACCAAGGGAAATTGACAGCATCATGCCCTTTTTTAGTTTTTAAAGAATTTACATCCTCAATAACCGGATATCCGAAATAATAAATCTTTTAGGTTCCAGGGAAATATACAATGAAAGAACTTGATATTGAACTTGACTGTTAAAATTCGTTTATTCTCGTCATGCTGATATTAAACAACAAGAGTTATAAATACATGTTAATTTTCTTAAAATTACACTGGCCATGCTTTGGATGAATGAAATATTCTTATTTTAATTGTACAATATGACGCACGACACATGGCACGTGTAGCTAAACGAGCTGTTTTATGACATTTGTTGTGACTGAATGAATAGCAGTAGCACATATTACGTCAAAGAGGCTTTCCGGCAACAGCCAGTAGTGCTATAAAAACCTTATAAAAATATTTTATTAATAGAAAACCTAATTAATCCCCAGGTGTTCCTTCTCTCGAGGAGAAAGGACTTGAAAAACACAGATCAACAGATTTGTATTTAATCCAACTTGATTACCCTGTTAGCTAGTCTCTGCAATTAGGGTTAATCCACCGTCTATCAACCAAATTACGGTAGGTGGTTAAAATGGAAAATTCGGTTCATAAAAAACATGGACGGAATGACGTATTGGATTTATTGAGACCATGCAAAATACGACGGCTGCACTAGGGGTAGAGGGCTGGACAACAGTGAATATACTTACTGCAGTGCAATAAAAGCAAAATTATATAATGCCCTAAAAACCTGCCACAAGCAGAAACAAAGTATTTCTTAAAATCCAGGCAATAAATACTCTAAGCAGTGTGATAGATTGCAAACGCATGATAGAACACTAGAATAAAATGTTTGCTAATAAGCCAAGCGATTCAAATAATTTGCATTTAATTCTATGTACAAGAATTGCTCTATTCTGAGCACTTTGAGCATTCATGTTGAGATTACACCGGATTTGATCGTCGCAGAAATATTTGGCACTTTGAAGACTAACATTCTGACTTAGAGCTGAGATGATGATGCGTTATCGTCAACCTACAATCACACCTTGGCCGAACTCATCTTGGCAAACCTGCACTCCAGCAAAAACGATATTGAGTCGCCTGTCTAATGCGGCCAAATGTTTTTGGGTCAATAGCGGGTAAAGTGGATCAAATTGAGTTACAGACTCAAGGGATTGTCCAAGGCGAGATGAGAATTTGACAAGGGTTGCCCATAATTTGGAACGAATTCTGCAAAAAAAAAAAATATTAGATCTTGCTGCATTGCCAGAAAAATAATCTGACAAGACTTCAGAGAAAGTTAAGATATTAACTATCTTACTTGCAACACTGAAGGAGTGGAGCCAGGATATCAATGTAGTCTTCATTCGAATTTCCAAAGCTTAAAAAATTTAACACGAATTAAACTTAATAGTTGCATGTAATTGGGCTATGCGTCTAATTAGTTACCTTTTGCCATTATCAATGAGCAGAATTGTTTTCGAATGTCCAGGCTGGGTTAATCCTCTTTTAACAAACATTTCAAAATGATGTCTGTCTCCATTCCCAATCAGAAAGTCAAATATTGAAACCGCTACAATGTCGAGAAGGAACTGAAACATTCGAAAAATTTCAAATAGAGTTTAGAATGCTTAGAAGTGTTTTTTTTTAGATGACTACACAAGATTAAAGAACAATTACCTCTCTCTGTTTAGGATCCGATGACCACATACTACTACAATAGTCTAAACTTGTCTCCCATTGAGCATACGTACCAGTCTTATAAGTCCTACGCCAAGGACTAGGAACGAGACGGATTTTATGGTTCATTAATATGACAAGTGCCCCGTCTATCACACCTTTATCAGCACAAACTGAATCATTTCGACTGCAATAGAAGCAAGAACCGTAGAAGCAAGTGTTCTCTGCAAAGGTGGAAATAAGAATCAGCACTGTATACAGGAATAACAAGTTCAGAATATTTTTAAAATTATCTTAGGAGCTTACCCCCGTCCATCCAAACAGTTTCAGTAAATTGTTTACTTGCAACTCTTATAGCTTGTTGCAAATCTAATTTCTTCCCAACAACAATCGGAGCGTCATAGCCAAGTAACATGGATAAATAAAAACTAGCAATCTCTCCAAAATGTCTATCCTTTCCTCCATAAATATCTCCATCGATAACAATGTCATTTGTGTACCATTTTGGTTTGAAAAAGCTCATTTGACCACCCTCTAACATTAATTCTAATTTGAGCTGAGTTCCTTTGTTCCCATTTGTGACTTGAGATATTGGAGCATTGTGAATTGACTGGAGAACAGGGCCAAGCGGAAGAGGCAATGAAGTTACTGGATACTGAAATTATGCACAATGATTATAATATTAAAGATTATACATTTTGAAACCGTACGAGTCAGTCGTTAAAACCTTACGCCTTTCAGACTACGCCAAACATCAGTTAGCTCCATCGGTTGTCCTTTAAATTCCAAAGATCTCCTGAGCCTATTTTCCAATCTCAACATTCCTTGAACATCAGAGTGCAACAAGTTTTTGCGACTTAACACATCTTCAATTTTAACAGCTATTTTTGAAACTTGGGAATTAGTCAGCGGTTCAGGGGTGAAGAGGTAAAGTCTTCCATCAGAGTGATACTGAAATAGAAATAATACACAAAGATTACAACATTAAGACATGCAATCGTTATATCACTATCCAAAATTGCGTTCATATATTTTCTTTGAACTTACTACAAACCGAATTGAAGAAACTTCTTTAGGTGTAGTTGTAGTTCGTGGATTCTCATGAGTCTTCCTTTCCAGAGTATTCCCAGCATAAAGTGCCAACAATATCAGATTTGTAAAAATCATGATGATAACGAGGGTGATAAATGAATACATGACTCTATCGCGTTGTGCCGGCATTTTGGCAATCAAGTCCAGATGGACGTCGATGTCGTTGTCGATGTCACGGTAAGTCAAGTCAACGTCAGCGTCAAATACACGCAGGAATCAATGTATCCTGTAAAAATCCAAATTATTTGTTTAGATTCATTTTATGATCATTTCGATTCTGATAAAACAGGATCAGCTGCCAGCTTTTAAGTTTAAAAATAAGAAAATTAATTTCAATTTACTCACACAACTTGATTTTATAATTTATAAAGTATACAGACAAAATTTGGTTTGCAGTAGTTAATTACAGAAACTATTACTAAATTCAACTTTTCTTACCAATTTTCAACGAAGGTAAACAATTCCATTATCCATCCCTATTTCTCCGATATTCTAACAGTGAATTGGAACTGTGGAAACTAGAAACGCAAAATCCTATGTGCATAAACGACTACTACTATCTACAAATGTACAATAAAAAAATTTCCAATTAAAACTCAAATAAACCAAAATAAAAAATAAAATAACAAATCTACGAACTAATAAATAGGACTCGGTCGCATCGCGGGGTTTCTGAGCGGAAATCCGTCACATGCTTGAGCAGCAAATGTTAAATTCATGGGGGATATTAAGACGGTACACTTTCTTGCAATTTTCTTTGTAAAACTGAATTTTTAGTCAAGAATATTTACGTTTTGATCCATTTTTTGGATTCTGGAGTTCTAGCAAAACGCAAATTAATTTTGTGAATGGACAAGTTAAAATTTCTAGGCTCCACATTTGTAAAATTTTGTTGAAGGCTCATGGTTCGTTCAGCTATCAATACTGAAGAAACTTGACTCTTTTGTGAGAATCTGGCTTTAGTTAAATAATTTGAGTGAGTGAGTAATTTTGTTTACTTTTATTACCAGTACATTACAATTCATTGACATTGAATAAATATCATTACAAACCCATCAGTATTTCGCACTATTACAATTGTACTACTAGTGGAAAACTATATTTTTTTTCATTTCTATTACACGTTATATGCGAAAACGCATTTTACATTTAATAAAATACAAGTTTTATTTTCTTAGAAAGACTAATTCATAATTCATAATCATTTCATTTTCCATGCACAGTGGAGTGGAAACGAGCAACAACAAAGACAAAAGGGAAAGACAAGAATTGATAAATAAAATATAATTATAATAAAAATGGGACAGAGTAAAACGATTTACATTTACAAGCGCTTTCCGATTTAACACATGACAATAATTGGATGGCGATGGATGGCATACATGAATAATCAGTAAATCCTTCACTTTAACAAACCGGAATGTGAGTGGATGAACTGGTAAACCCCTTTCTCCTCGCAAACTACACTTTCATATCATTCAACCCTTCTGAAATTTGACTGACTCTACTCGACTACTCCTGCCAACAATAATAAGAACTTGCATTTAGTTTGATTTGAATGAGAAACTTTTTAACAAATTTTACAAGGAAGTTTCATGTTATTCATGCCTTGGCAGCCTTCCCTCTTCTCGGCATGTAATAACGTCTTGCAATAAAAAGTACGGACCTCGCGACACAATTCACAGTTTTTCGAACATAGTCACAATGATACATGGATGATAGTACAAGGCGCATTAGCAAATAATAATAAAAATCCTTCCAACTCATTATCTTATATAAATTCTTTCCTTTGTAACCCGGGAGTGCATCATTGGTTTTTAGTCCAAAGTATAAAAGAGATTTGACGCTCATGAAATGAGCATAGCGAGCCACACCATCCACAAGGTCCTTTTGTAAGCTAATGATGATCATGTCAGATTGTTTTAGACTAGCTACTCCTACATTTGTAAATATTTTCAAGTATAAGTCTCTGTTTGGATATAAAGCCAAATTGAATTGATCTTGAATCCCAAGGAGTCTCCCAATGACGGCCCAGAGATGAAGAAATCCTTCAAGTCCTTCTGAACTTTTTATCCCCAGAGTCCTTGGGAACAGGAATACGAGGGACATGACCCCGAATTGTGTCATGACCATATCAAATTGACTCATAGGAACTGGTGGATGATACGTGAGCAATTCATTTGGAGCATTTGGTGTGGCTACGCATTTCAAGTCCTCCTTGATGGCTGCCACGATCCGTTGTTTATCCTCTGTCGGCTCCATTTCACTTTCAGATGGTAATGGTCGTTTTTGAAAATGTTTAAATGCCAAACGATGCATTTTCCTCACACTTCGAATATCTTGACTCCCATTCTTGTACTTTCCAATCACATCAGACTCATACCATGTTTTCAAATGAATGAATGTGGACAAATATCTAATCATGGATTCATTCACACCATTTGACTTTCCAGTCCGTAGTAACACAGTGGATAAACTTTTGAAGGAAAATCCATATAGGAGTGCTCCCAAATGAGCGCATATTAAAGAAAAGAAATTAGCTTGAACAAATTCTTGGCCTTCTTTAATTAGTTTAGGATTTAACCACTCAATATGATCACTGTCAATTTCACCACCGTCATCTCCGTCAATATATGGGGCTTCGTTAATGAGGGAATCATAAATTTTTTCATAGTCAATTTTTTCCTTTTCAATTTCGTTAGGGTCACAATTTTGCTGCTTCGGGTTAAACTCTTCACCACGTCCACTGCAAGGCTCAATTTCATTGTTATTCACGTCCACACTTGTCTGAGTTTGATTCACTACGACCGTCTCCATTTTTTATCGTCCGGTCAGTCACTTCAAAGAAACGTCACTAAATTGCCATTTATTGTTTATTTTCAGTTTGTAGGAAAATTGCTCCTGAAAAATTCAGCGACTAATTTTGTCCAAATTGACACTTCGACGCTTTGACAGTTTGAATAAAAAACAGATAAAATTATGGGTACGTTGCAGATGATATTGGAATGCTGTGAAAATGAAAGCCAGGAAACTTGTAAGAAGAAAACACAGAGGATATAAAGTCAGTAGTTAAGATCTAAGAGAAGACGGCCAATGCACGATTGTTGTATACTGATGATGTTTATGGCACGGTGAAGCAGGAGTCACTTTGTTCCTCTCTCTCACATACTGACCTAGAAGTGAATTGTTACCTTCGTTTGTGACGAGTATTGTTGCTTCCCAAGGATGCTTGCTTAGCAGTGATGCGACGAAGACAGCACTCGCAAAATGCGTTCTTCTTCGTATTTATCTTCAACATTCAATACATTTGGTCGCATTTAAATTAATCTACGTTCTTGAAATTAATAAATAAACTTGGGCTAGCTAAATCAGGTTTGGCCAGCTATGAGTTGCTTTTTACGTTTACGGAGAATTGAATCACCACGTTCCAATATCACTGGCCGGATATATGAATGAACAAATTTTTCCATGTATGCGCAATTAGACAAAATGGGCATGTAAAAATAATATTCGTCTATCGTCTACACAAAAGTTACGCTATCAATTGGACCAGATTTGGGCGTAGTAGCTGTAACTCACTTCTTCTAATAAGACTAGAAAGAAGACAGGAAAAAATTGCCCATCTAAAACATCGGATTCCTCAATTAATGCTCCAGTACCACTTTCAATTTTATAAATAGAAGCGAAAAGAGTTTATATTACATCTTATTAGTGCAGTTAGTCTATCTAAGACAAAACTCAATAATTTTTGCAGCAATTCCTAGAATACATTCTAGGGAAGACTAGGAAATGGAAGACGTTGAGATATATTTCTTGCGATTCAGTTGGAATAGAATTTGAGATTCGACTTGAGGTTACATGTAGTAAATGGATAAATGGAAGCGTGATTTACATCGCTCTGGGGTAACCATTTAGTCCTTTACAATAATTGTTACATCCTTCCTCTGATTTCAGTTACTACTCCATCGTATCGTACTCGATTTTTTTGACTTTGAAATAGCGATATCCAGCATAGCCAAGTACAGTCAACAATACTACAATAGCCAGCAAACTTCCAACAGCAAATGGAATTGTCTCATTCCGGCGACCAGCCTCGTCAGGACATGTAAATGCTGAAAATTTCATAAAGAATCAAAGCAATTGCAATAGTCAATTGTTGTAAAACTGCATCTCATTGAATTGTGTGCAGAAAATCAAAAAATGCATTAAAATTGAAACAAACCTTCTCCAAATTGACGCCTTGTCATTTCCGCAAAAGGTTGAATTTGTATTCGCCTCAAAACGATCGTCACCCTTCCTTGTTTTTTCGAATCCATAATTTTGACTTCTTGAGTCACGGAACAACTATAAGATTCTCCAATTGGTGTTAACCACAATGTGAATGGATCCGGCGAACGAACAACTTGAACTCCACCTGGCACAGTATCTATACAAATAAGATTCGCTGTGTCAAATCTGTTGTAATCAATTTCATCATAAAAATTGGTAATCAGTATCACTGACAATCTCAGCATCTCATTTTAACTTACCGTCGATTTCTTGTCCCTTGAAAGCCTTGTCAGAAGTGTTATAGGTCAATTGAATTGCAGCAACGAACCAGGCGTCGCTAACCCGTGCCTGTCATCAAAAATTCAGGAAAGGACACTTAAACTTTGTATGGAACCAAGAATAAGGAATTCTTCTGCCAAAACTGTTTACCTTTTTGAAATGCCACATAAATTGAAATGAATTCCAGAGAATTACTATTTGTGCATCTTGTCCATTTCCACATTTCCCTTTGGCTTCAGCACTACTTGGCACTTCAACTGATAGTTTCTGTAAAAGGTGTGAAATATAATTTTTTTATAAGAAGTTCCTTTGCTGATTTTCATATTTATAGTATGTAATTATGAAATGAAAATGAAAACTCACTTTGTTGGCTGTCCGTTTGGGCTCGATTATAATAGTTGCATTAATTTTGAATAGTACGCAAGGCATTTTTTGCACGTCGTCAACACCGAATTCAGGGGCAGCAATTGTGGGACCATCATCTAAAAATAGGTAAAATATTTTTACGTGAAAAATGTTACGCATTTTATTTCTGACTAAATATCAAAGAAATTCTAGACTTCGAACTCACCAGATTGCGATGTTACCTGAAATAATTTTTGAAATTTATTAATGAACAAGTACGGATTTATTAGTAATGTTATGACCGTAGATAGTGATAAGAATAGAGACTTGTAAAAAGAACTTACTTCTGCAAATAACAGTATACAACTCAAGAGTCCAATCAGAATCACTGATTCCCATTTTCGAGAAGATTTAAGTATCATTTTGAATACGTATGATTTATAAACAGTAGTTCTGTGAATTTTTCGTCTCGAAAGTCTTGGAGTATTTCTCTGCACTGCTATGTAATGTGAATGTGAGATAATTTGTCGGAATAATTTTGCGCAGTGTGTATGATTACAACATTTTGTTATGCAATGCAAGAATATCTTGAATTAGCAAATCTAGTGCAGATATATTTGTAAGTGAAGAACGATTAAGACAGGAAGAGGCGGATACACGAAGACTACGGAAGCGGAAGCACGGAAATGAATCGATAATTCGCCAGGCATACGCTTTCTCGAAAACGCACGCATGGCCCATCCGAATCCGAAACTCTTGAATCAGAAGAAGTGAACCGAATCCAATTCGATGCTTGCTTGTTGCATCTTTACTAAGGCATGGATGACATTGGAAAAATTAATGCGAATATCGAATGGTACAATAACGCACAAAATTATCAGAGCCTTGGCCAAATTGTTCTAACGAGCTGAACAATGACCTCAGGTCGAAATTCGTGGCGATATTTCGGATTCTTAACTAAAAATGCATTAAATAAGTTTAGATATTCGGTTGAACATAAAATGAACTAAAAATTCTCATTAATTTATTCAACGGGACTTACGGGACCAATATTAATTTTTATAAGACCAATACGTACCAACGGAAGGTTATCACTAAAAATGAATTTTATCGTATGCTCCATGCACTCACGTCACATATGCTTTCGGGCAACATGGGTCTCAATTTGTCTCAATTTTCCCGACTGGATTTTGCATTGTCTATGTCGTCTGTTGTAAAATATTCAGAGCCACTAAAGCCTGTGAATCCGCACATGATCATCCGAAGGTTTTTCGCCATCTGTTGCACTGAGGGACTCAACGTCCCGAAGTGCATGGTCTTCTATACTTGCAATGTTCTCTGTACATTTCTTATGCATAGCCTTAGCACAGGCAGGTCCTATTCCATGGTCTGTCTGCCATCATTAATCCAACCATACCGTACAGTACATCGTGTTCGTGTTCTGTTTTCCTCAGCCGTTCTTGCTGTTTTCTACAATTTTGGCCAACTTTTAAGATTCCAGCATGGTAAGTATATCATAATTATGAAACTGATTATGTCCTGAGTCTAGTACGATAGGAACCTTGTAATTTCTAACGTTAGTTCTAAACTGTAACGTCAGATTAAAGTTACCGGCCTGTGCCTGTCCGCATTCTGATATATCTAATGTTCTAATGAAAGCCGGTATCCCATATTCTGTTCCATACCCCCGATGGGGACATGGGGGAAAATTGGATTTTAGTGCCTTAAGCCAATAAATTATCTGCATTCTGCATGTAATGAATCAGGATTCCAGAAATGAGTAGTTAATTCAATTGGGTAATGTGTTTGTAATTTGTCTAATGCTTGACAATGTTATTTCTAGGCTCGAGGCCCGAAGAAGCATTTGAAGCGTCTTAACGCTCCCAAAGCATGGATGTTGGACAAATTGGGTGGAGTTTTTGCTCACAAGACCCAGCACTGGTCCCCATAAATTGAGGGAATCACTTCCACTCGTAATTTTCCTCCGAAACCGATTGAAGTATGCTTTGACAAAGGCCGAAGTTACAAAAATTGTAATGCAACGTCTGATCAAAGTCGACGGAAAAGTGCGCACAGATCCAACTTATCCAACTGGATTCATGGGTATGATTTCTCTTAATTATTGATTAAAAAATTATGTTATTTAAGCTAAGTTTAATTCTGAATTCTTGTTTTTCTCCAGATGTCGTACAAATTGAAAAGACCAACGAGAACTTCCGTCTCATTTATGATGTCAAAGGACGTTTCACCATCCACAGAATCACTGCGGAAGAATCAAAAGTAAGGCAAAGGCTTTAATCTAATAGAATTTTTAGACGATTTTATAACTCTGATGACTTAAATATTCAGGCATAATCCAATGAAAAATAGTGATTCATGAATTTATACTGAGTTAATTATTAAAGTGAAATCGTATTTACAAGCATATAGCCATAAAGCACAGACTTGTATTAATATTAAACTTCATTTTGGTTTTTTAGTACAAACTCGCCAAGGTTAAACGAGTTCAAGTTGGCCCAAAGGGAGTTCCATTTTTGGTTACAAGTGATGGTCGCACTATTCGGTATCCCGACCCCCTCGTTAAAGTCCACGATACGATCCAAATTGATATCACAACTGGAAAGATCATGGATTTCATCAAGTTCGATACTGGTGAGTAGAACTTCTGCTTGGCCTTTCTCTAATTTTTCCAGTTCATGTAATAATTAATATTATTAATTTACTTTCACAGGTAATCTTTGCATGATTACTGGAGGTCGTAACTTGGGGAGAGTCGGAACCGTTGTGAGCAGGGAGAGACATCCTGGATCTTTTGACATTGTACACGTTAAGGATTCCGTGGGTCATGTGTTTGCTACGAGGTATGCATTTCTGAAGCTATAATTGTATTTTAAAGTTACAAAAGCCCCTATCGAAGTCTGTCCAAGTAAACAATAAACTTGGTTAGGTCAATGTGTGGGCAAAATTAACGTAGCTCTCAACGGTCGCATCTATGATATTACTGCCGTTCATTTGGTGCATTACCATGAGCGCTGACAAACTTCGATGTTCAGAATATCTGTCTCCGAATATTTTGACATGAACTAATTCATGAATTTTATTTTTGTGAACAGATTGAATTATGTTTTTATCATTGGAAAAGGAAGTAAACCTTACGTGTCCCTCCCCAAGGGTAAGGGTGTCAAGCTATCCATCGCTGACGAAAGGAACAAGAGGATTGCTGCCAAGGTAGCTGCAGGTCTTTAAAAAATATGATTCTTTACACAGAATTATTTCAATAAAGGGAATATTGTAAGGAAATTTTAAGTCCTATGGTGTTATTATTTCACAACTTGCCTTGAGTTAATAATGAACGCACTCGATTTGATGTTTCTTAGAGTGAGAATATCGTCTCACATTTATTTAATTTGACTTGATTGGTTCTTAATATTAACAATCACCGGCATGTCACAATTTGGGAATCATATTTTGGGATAAGAAAAATTAAGTTCATAATATTCTTAATTGAACCGTGTGACGTCTAGGGTGGGACGTGGGACCTGAAATTGTAGCACAGCGTCTCAATAGCGAGCCTGGTGGCTGAGGCTTAAGGGTCTTACTTATCTCCCCACTAGTAGTAACACTTGAGTTAACTAAATTAACAATAATTAAATTACATAAATGTAGGAAGCTATCTAGCCATATTATATGGTCGATTAGGCTTAAACATGTAATTGTAATTAGTTAATTACTTATAATGCATCGATTCATCGATGCCAAGAACAAGAGTTTTGATATTTAGCTTTAGCAACAACATGTAAATTTACTTTAAGGTAAGGTTAATTAGAATGGAAAAGCTCGTCAGGAGAAAAACAAAAGATAAAAGCGAATAGGAAACTGGCTCAATTCAATTCAATGGTGGAGCAAACAGGAGTTGATTTTAGAAATTAATCGCGTGGTTTCGCCTGATTTCAAACATCCACAACCATCTTTTTATGAATATCAGTATTGCCGACAACACTACAAAATTCTTGAAATGAGATCTTGCCATCTTCATCCCGATCCGCAAACAAAATTGTTTTATCAACAATTTGCTGCAACTGTGTGTCTTTTAAGTTGTTTCCTACCATCATTTTCAAAACCTGGAATGCAAATCAAAATGAAACTGGTCTAGTCGTGACTCGTGAGAAATTCTAATTCTAGCTGCAAAAGCTATACCTGAAAAAGTTCTCCATTCGAGATGTAGCCATCATTGTCCATATCATAGATACGGAAAGCAAAACGCAGCTTTGATTCCTTGTCACCTTTCACACTGAATTGGGAGACTCCTTGAATGAATTCTGAAATCATTAAGTCAAAGTTAGCATTGAACTGGATTGAATTTTTTTATTGGAATTCCTGTGATGGTTAAAATATTCTCTTTACCTTTGAAATCAACTTCACCATTACCATCTGCATCAAAGATGTCGATCACGCGTTGGACGAGAGGATTTTGTTGTAATTCCGGAAGGCTCATGAATTCATCAATGGAGAGAGATCCCGAGTTGTCCAGATCTAACTTCTTGAATCGTTTCCCTAACCTTTTGATCTCTTCAGGATCAACTGCAAAGTAATTCAAAGGAATTGAGTTAACCACATAAATTAGCATTCATATTACAATTCTATAAATCCCAAGACTTAAACACTGATTAATTTATCTCTGCAACGTTATAGCGTTGTGGCTATGGCTCTTCATTCAATGAACTTGTTATGCCACCCACATCAAACCACTATATACATGTATGATTTAATTACTCGTATTAATCTTTAGATAACTAAGCTTTTGCACCGCAATTACCACAAAGCTAGATTAGGCACTACATAGTCTGAAAGATTCAAACGACCTATTTGGATTTAGAGACATTTCAGATATTGCGTTTACTTACAATGAGAGCACATTTCGGTTTGTAAGGAGACTTCGTTTCCCTGTAATTTAGCCAAAAATCAAATCGTTTAATGCTTAAGATAACGGAGGACAGTGATTGATTAAAATTATACTGTCTAACCATTGTGAATACCAAGTGTTTTCAACTTTGTACAAGTTTATTATACAGAATCCAAGGAAGGATGCGATTGTCCGTCAATAGGTCAGGCAACAGTACAGTGCTCTCCGACTTGTTTCAAAGTCTCACTAAGTGGTCCGTCTGATAAGCAAGCAGTTCTCTGAAATCTAAAAAGAAAAATGATAACAGTCAATTATTGCCAATCGCTTTATTAGAAAACAGAGGTTTCACATGGACTAATTTCTGCTTATGCAATATCCAATCCCAAATACTAGACTGAAAATATCTCTGACCTCTGAATATCCAGTCTGGCAGTGGTGGCCACGATTTATCGGGTGTCTTTAGTTCAATTTAATTGTTCAGTTTTTCAAACTATTCTACTCAATCTTTCACTCCTAGTTGACTCAATCAGTTGAACACCTATTCCATGCAAATGCAAAACTCCGTCAGGCAGCAGAGGTTCTGTTTCTTGGCTCTTATTTTATTTCCTTTTCTGGATCTCTTAGGGCTAAACAAAGTGGTCGTAGTACGAATGAAGGAAAGGAATGAATCTGCAGCGCATGTATTGATCCGCAAAAATATTGACTTGCCTTGGTTTTCTACTTGCTCCTAGAAGTTTTAGCACAACCAGTTCTAGTGTAGTAGTTCTTCTAGAGCTTTAGGAGAATTTCATCTGCAATATGCCTTCGGGAAAACTCGTGGAAACTAAAAATTGGTCCGAATGGATTTTTATACTCAAGAGAGACTCCATCTACCGCGCCCACCTTCACGGGGAAATCAACCAAAGTTTTATCCTTGATTCCAAAAACAACTCAAATGGTTTTTGCGGTTTTTCTCATTTACCATGTGTGGCTTTTGACTAGGGTTGACTTTAACCAGTCGGAAACTCAAGTAGTACGTAATTTACTAATTTGTTCCAATTAGCTAGAAAAAACTTAATGTTCTCGGCTCTGTTCAATGACAATCCACAACCTTCACTGCGAAGCCCTAATCATAATCAAGAATGAACAAAGACAGAAAAGTTCTAAAGCTTCTGAAACAACTTCAAAATCTCGGAGAGTCGTAGTTTGACAATGAGAGCAAAACGCACCATGTTTTTTTTCATAGCAATTGCAAATTGAAATTAGAACGTTTCGATTATTATATGCTTTTACAGGGTAAATGGTTTCCAATTTTTACAAATAAGATGTCTCAGAGAAAGTCTCGAATCCTTAAGTCATCCTTCATCTCATGCTTACAAATTTTGAATTCTGTCATTGCGTTTTGGTCAGTTCATTTGGTCTATGAACTAAATGTATCTGTAATGCCAAAGTATTTTTAGATCTCTAAACCGCAAAGTGATATATTACTATATTGAACTGATAAGTGCTGAAGCTGATCCCGACGGACTTGGTCCCACATTGAACTTGTATATTTCAGTCTGAATTAGTTAGTATTAGCTTCTATGTTTGTAATATTTGTAATTGGTTTAGAATTTGGATTAAATCATATACTTCTGAGACGACTAAAATTTTAATCGTTTGCTGTGGATTTAATTATCCAACTCGAATCAACCGTTTTAAATGAAAAATCAGTCATAATATACGGGAATGGACGGAGCACTACGACTATAGTGCATCAGTGATTGCTAAAAAACCCAACTGAGAAAAAAGACGACCTTGCTGCTCGTTCATAAACACATTTCATTCCATTTGAGTTTTTTATCCTATTTGCACTAAAGTAAGTTACATTCGTGAGTTCTAACATTACATAACACAATTGATTTGCTGTTGCTTGCTGTTAGCACGCTGCGCTGCACAATGTGGTGTGTGAATTCTGTTGACTTTGCGAATACCAATGAATGCTGGGATGGATGGTACCAAAGCAAAAGCAAAGAGAACATTTGTTCAGTTTTTAATCAGTCGTTCCTGCTATTGCTATATTCCACGTCTATTCTTTATTGTCATTGTCATATGACTTTTTATGATAAAAAAACACCTCCAATTCCACTTCAGGTGTTATTCTGCTACACATTCGTACATCAGACAAAATTATGAATGATTACGTATACACTCAGTATTAAGATAAGAAAGAATCACGCTGATTTTAAGCCAGTAGTCACAGTCCAGCCAAACTAGACCTGTGACACTGCATCTGCAGAAACAATATTTCGTTCAGAGGTTCAGACTGACTTGAGACACGGAAAGTTTCCAGGCGCATTATTACTCAAACATTACATTACGTTTGTAATATTTTATTGATTTCATTTCAACACAACACGAGGAAACAACTACTTTCCTGCATTAGCATTTGCTCAGCGTCATTACCTCCGTCCGTGCAAAATAAACATTGTCGTAGCGCAATTTTGATTTTGTAGGCAATCAAGCAAGGCTCATCCATTAAACATAACAAGAAAAGAAACTTTCGAATCTGAATCTGAATCTGAATTCTGGGAAAGGAGAAATTACAAGTGATCTGTCCTTGTGTGTGAAACTAGCGTGCAGATTTGAATCTCGAGAAGGAAGAAACCCAGGGACGATGAGTGATTCTGTTCACTTCCGGAACCGGGATTCATCAAAAAAGCCAGGGTCTTCGACTTCTTCTACCTCGGGTGGGTCAGGTCAAGTCAAGAATGGGCACAAGGGGAAAGGAGCTGAAGATAAAATGAAGGCAAAGGTTTCATCCCCCCGTAGAATTTTGTATGTGATTGCTCTTGCCCTAGCTGGTTGGGTTGGATGGACAATCCTATGGTCTGGAAATTCATCAACGGGTTCACCTCAACATAGTGTTAATTGGTGGGATGAAAATGTTTATCTTCCACTTGGACTTCAAAAAAAGACTTATGCCGTCGTCATTGATGCCGGCTCTACGGGCTCCCGTGTCCTTGCTTTTGCATTTCATCAAACGCTCAGTGGTAAGCAAGCCACATTAATTAATTAAATTAAATTATGATTGATTGAACTAATTAACTCCTGGCGTTTCATTTATTCTAGACAAGAATTTGAAACTCAAAGACGAAATCTTTGTAGAAGTGAAGCCAGGACTGTCGTCATATGCTGATAATCCGACTGAAGCCGCCAAGAGCTTACAAGTTCTATTGGAAAAAGCCAAGGCGTTCATTCCAAAGGAAGAATGGAGTTCCACACCGATTTCCCTCAAAGCCACTGCTGGGCTTCGACTTTTACCCAAAGAAAAGGCTGACGGCATCCTGGAGGCTGTACGTAATTATACATTCTGATTCTAGTCACTTATCAACTTATCTTAACTGTTTTATGTGTATTTTTTCATAGGTGACCAGTTTGATCAACAAAAGTGGTTTCCGCACAACAGTTGATTCTGTTGGAATCATGGATGGAGTTGATGAAGGAATTTTCTCATGGTTTACTGTCAACTTTCTTCTAGGTAAGCAATTCGTATTTCTGGGGATAGTACAAGTTTACAAGCAAAATTCTGAATCTGGTTTCCTATTTACAATTCTAGATCGGATTGGTGGGCCAGTTTCTAAAACTGTGGCAGCTCTGGACCTCGGAGGTGGTTCCACCCAAATTACTGTAGCTTCATCCTCAGAAACCATGGGGTTGTACCCCTCGGAGGACATTCAAAACATAAGTCTGTTTCATCAACACGTACCATTATATACACACAGGTTAGATTTGTCATTGCAGCGTTGTTCCATTTGTCTCCAGGAATTCTGCTAACAACATTGTTTTATAATTTAGTTATCTCGGCCTTGGGTTGCAATCTGTGAGGAAATCTGTACTGTCGCATAATCAATCCGATCCTAATTCAGTTGTTTTGCAAAGTGCGTGTGTGAATCCAAAGGTTTCTCGAGAATGGACTCACGGAGGAGTCACGTACACGATTAAGTAAGTCGGGAGTCAACTCATTTAAGGTTTATTAACTAACATATTATTTTATGTTCTTTTTAGAGGGATACCAAATAATAAATTCCAAAAAGTCCAATACGATGGTTTTGCTCGGAAAGAGCCTGTGGCAGACTGGGATGAATGTTACAAGACGATTGTGAAGATTATTGAGGAGAAGAATACGGTCAAGTCGAGGGATCTCAATCGACAAATTGTTGTATTTTCGTATTTTACTGAGCGAGCTGCAGAAGCTGGGCTTGTCGGTAAATAGCATTCCTTATCTTCAGACGTTTATGAATTCAAGTTGACGTTCTAAAGCTTTATTCGTATTTTACAAATCTAGATCCTACGGACGGCGGAAAACTAACATTGCAACATTATTTTGATGCGGCAAAAATTGCTTGCAATACAGTCAATGCTGATTTGCCACTTTTATGTTTGGACTTGGGCTACATGGGAGCTCTTTTACATAACGGTTATGGACTTGCCAAACACACACCGATAATGGCCCTCAAGAAAGTAGATGGACACGAAATAAGTTGGGCTTTAGGGGCTGCTTATCATACACTCCAAAATGGTGCATAATTTTCTCGATTTGTCGCATAATATAAGAAAGAGAAATGAAAATACTGCGTGATCAGTGAAGATAATTGTGAAAGTGATTAATTAATATGAATGTGACTGTAAACTGTAACTGTGAGCATAAGTTTTATTAAGAATCCTTTGACGAAATGTCATTGCCATTCTTCAGGTTTTCTGTAAAGATTCTTAAAAGAAAAAGACGTTCAGATGTTTTGCAGCAGAAGCGATTTTATGATTAGCAATAACAAGTGATTTTTGAGTTTGATTCCTTTGAGATGTTTTAAGAATTGACTATGAACTAAAAGGACTTGAATTTTGTTATTGAGTTTGATGTATTTTTTGGGCTCAATTTTTGAGCCGTATATAAGTGGTGGTTATTTCTGCTCCTTGTTTTGTAACTATGTTCTAATTTTGCTTTTAGTTATGAATTTATGATTACGATTACGACGAGCAAAGAAACGATGCATACCAATTGTACTTTCCATTTAGTAAAATTAATGTAAGCGTAAGCGAACGAGACTTGATTTACAATTCATTTTGTGTCCGAAAACATGTTTCATGATTGTGAATATTATTTAATTTACTAATTAATTTACTACTTACAAGTGCTAAAATGCAATAAAAAAAACCTATGAAACAAAATTTAATCCAATTCCAGAGGCATTTAATTTTATTAGTACTCCCAGCACTCCAAAAAGTTTAATATCGAAATAACAAGAATAAGATTGAAAAGAAAATCCATCTTCAATTTAGATGATACTTTTTCTATTTATTTGAAGATTTTTCCTTGATTGAATTTTCTTCCTTCCTTGTCAGTTCCTTCCCAAGAGAAGTAATCATGGACCATTTTCTTTGTGGCCTCGGCCTTATGGATCCAACTTGGACCAACTGTAAGTCTCATAATCAATTTGCCAGTCAGGGGACAAGGGGAAAGCCAACTCTTGGCCACGCCAGACCCAAACACCGGAAATTGTGCTGTTGTTATCTTCACCAAACAGACAGACGGAAGCAAAGGCATTCTTTCTCATCTTATCCAAACGTTGATACATTCCTGTCAAAGTAAAAAAAAACGAAATTATTTAAATGTCTTATTAAAACTTTGTTCACATGACAAGATGTCATATATGGTTAATTTACCTGTGATCAAATTGCAGCTCATAA
This sequence comes from Thalassaphorura encarpata, assembly GCA_009869925.1. Taxonomy (NCBI): domain Eukaryota; kingdom Metazoa; phylum Arthropoda; class Collembola; order Poduromorpha; family Onychiuridae; genus Thalassaphorura; species Thalassaphorura encarpata. The sequence continues at coordinate 27,856 of WJEZ01000180.1, forward strand.
ACACCTTGGCCAACTCATTGTTGTATTTATATTCTCCAAGCCAAATGGAATAATTCTCTGAGTCAAAGTGTTCCCAGAAATACGGGATAGACTTATCCACGTCGTTGTTGGAGTAGAAACGCTTAAAGTCATCCATAACCCAATTACTGCAGAAAAGAAAACAAGACGGATTAGCCTCAATGTATAAAGTCATTAAATAATTGTGATTTAATTTTATTTGTGAATTACCCCTTTGGCAAAGCATCCAATGGATCCTTGGCTTTGGGTTCAGCTGCGAGTGCAATCTCTGCTTCATCCATTTCTTCTGCTGGCTCAGCCTCCTTCTTCTTGGGAGCTGGAGCTTCTTTGGGCTTTTCTTCCTTCTTTTTCTTTTCCTCGGGTTTCTTGGTCGCTTGTTGAGCACCTATAATATTTAATTAGCATTATTAAATTATACAAAAGCCAAATAAACTAAGGTGAATAAATCTATGTTCGTATTCTGTACAGTTCATACCTTGAATCTCCTTCAATTTGGCCGGATCGAATTTGACGGGTGTGACACAATATGAGAAATCATAGTTGAATTTCTTGAGGGCCGTCGCAACATTTGTTTGATGAAGAATAGTATCAAACCATCTGTTAACATTGACGAAGGACTTCCGTGTTTCCTCATCTAACAGATTCATGTACAAATCAACGAGAGTAGTAAAAACAGTGATGTCAGCCAAAGTAACACTCTCTCCAACTAAATAAGTCCGAGATAAAAGCACGCTGTCCAATACTGCCAACAAACGCTCAACTTCACCTCTTGCTTTGGCCACTTGCTGTTACAAAAAATAATATACGAATTAGTAATTAAGTGAAATTAAGCAGAAAAATTAAGTGATCTTACCTCTTTATTGAATTGCATGATGGAGAGTGAGGGGAAGAGCCNTTAGTAATTAAGTAAAATTAAGCAGAAAAATTAAGTTATCTTACCTCTTTATTGAATTGCATGATGGAGAGTGAGGGGAAGAGCCATCCCAGCGTAGCTGGCAAGAGTTCAGTTTGAGAGAAAGACAACCATTGAACAACCTCGGCCTGAGCCTTTGCATCTGTCCCCCCTTGGAGATTTTTGTCCGCAACATAGTATGCAATTGCGTCACTCTCACTCAACAACACTTTCCCGTCCTTGCTTTCGTACGCTGGCACCTAAAATTTTAATTAATTGTTCTAATCAAGGGTTTCTAAAAAAGCTAAATCTACCCCTAGTATAAAAAACTAATCTTCATCCTATCTGTATCTTGAAATGAAATAACGTTAACGTTAATATTGCATTTGCATAAACGAAAACTTTCACTTGCACGCATGACATACGCTGACCAAAATTACACCCTTTCCTAGTTTCCTGTCGTAACTATCTATGAAAATTGACCAGATTTCATACCTTTCCATTGGGAAATTTCTTGAGAAATCCTTCGGATCGATTCGTCTCACCAAAAACAAATTTTGAATCTACATCAAGATTAACTCCTGAGTAGCCGGCTGCAATGAGAGCCTTGAGTGCACGGAAATTGCCGCTGTAAGTGTACAAAACCTGAAAAAACCCAAAATTCCAATTAAATTCTTATGCAAAACAACTCCAAGAATTTGCTCTAGTAGAATGAGCAAAAAAATTAAATTCTAACTATCCAAATTTTATGAAAAACTGTAAAATTTTGAGAGCAGAAGGAACTTACGCCTGACTTGTCCATGTTGCCGTGAGAAAAGAGATGGAGGAATGTAATAGGCCGACAGATGGGACTCAAATGCTTTGGCTAGAAATGTCGTAAGCAGAACCAAATCAAATCCTTGCTAAAAAGTTGCTATAAAAAAATAAGTCGAGTTGTCCACGGATCTGATCTTGATTAATTTAATCCGGGCGATAAAACTAAAAACGCAGTCATAAATATTTTGCTGACTTGCTTATGATGTGGCAAATGAACAAAAACTGAGCTTACTCAAATCTCATAACGTCCCATATAAACTTTTGTTAAATGCAATAATGTTGTAATCCTAGTCACAACTGTCGTAAGAACTGAAATCTAAATTCTTATGAATTGCAAGAAATCGAAATCGTAACGTTCAGTAATGACCAACCGCTGATGAAATTCAGAAAGAAATTAAAACTCTTGAATATTATACTATATTATATTATGTTAAGTTGGTAATTTATTTTCAAGATCAATTTGTTAATTACAATTTATTAAATATTCTGTTTAATTTTAAACCAAAACAAAGGATAAGGAACAAAATCATGCAATTACAGATAACTACACATGTTAATAAGGATTCGCTTAATTGTAATTCATCCAAACTCAGGATTACTGTAAAACAAATTGACAATAATATAATCTAAACGAACTAGCATGATTAATCATCTTCATCTATTTCAAAATTGCACAAATCCTAAAAATACATTTGACAATGGGCTAATCCCTGCTTGCTAAGAGTATCGAGTATTACATATTTTACAATATGAGTCCTTTTAATAGACAAAGGTTAAAATCTTATTAGATTCAAAAATCAAGTCATTCAACAGATCAACTAAAAGTTACTAAACCTCAACCAAGACCAAACTGTCTGACTTAATCCTTCCAACGAAAATAAATGAATCGTTAGTCAACTACTTATACAAATCATTTTGTGATGCATTTATGTCAATGATGAACAAAAAACACTCATACTATACAAGGTTTGTCTTGTGCACAATTAAGTTAAAATAAAATAACAAAATTTGTCAAGAAGATCTAGATTTAAAAGTCAGTTTCTACTTTCTATATCCCCCTGAATTATAACCTCCATAGGTTTGACCTCCATAACCTTGCCATGTTCCACCACCACCACCTCCACCACTATTTCTATTAACTCCACCTCCTCCCATGTTCATACTTCCACTGCTATCCCAACTTTGACCATATCCTTGATCAGGGACTTGCTGGGCAGACCATGGATCAGCGAATTGGTTACCCACTGCACCTCCCATGCCACCTCCTCCTCCAAAACTCTCGAATCCTGATAATCACAGGAAAATATTATTAGGAGTCATAATTGAAAAACTGCACTGAAATTTATTTTGTTTAGCCTTACTTGACTTACCGGTGCTTATGGGATTTCCACCACCCCAATTTTGATTTGGGTTTTGTGCCCAAGGTTGATTTTGGTAACCTCCACCCTACAACCACAATCAGAAAAATATTTAGATTCAAGGCCGAATGTTGCTGTCCATCATAATTCATTAAACGCTTTACTCACCTGTGTACTTCTGGCATTTGGAGTTCCTTGGTTTGATCCATATCTGTTCTGTCCTCCGAATCCACCAGAAGAACCTCCACTAAATCGTCCTCCTTGACCACCGCCACCGCCGTATCCACCTCCACCAGAAGGTGGTGTAGAACTCCAAGTAGAACCGTTGCCATAGCCCGAAGACCCAAAGGAACCACCACGATTGCCACCTCGCCCACCACCACCGCTTGGCGGTCCACCTCTTCCTCTTGGGAATGGAGCCCTTGCCGGCGTACCATTGAAACTTCCACGCTCCCATGGACTTATTCCTCGATTGGCTCCACCTCCTCTTGGTGGACCTCTTGGTGGTGGACCGCCCAGGCCTCCACCACCTCCTCTTCTTGTTCCACCAAGAGATGGAATTCCTCTAGGAGGTCCACCTCTTCCAAACCCACGGCCTGGCTCTCGAGGTACTCGATCTATTGCTGGAATTGCCATTCCACCAGGAAATCTGGGTCCGCCTCTAAAACCTCTGGGTGCTGGTCCTCCTCGAAATGGTGGTGGCCCACCTCTCATAGGTCCACGCCATCCACCTCCTCTTCCACGAGAATCTCCTCTAAAGAATCCACCACGTGGACCACCTCCTGTGATACAAAATAAAAATTTAATACACTAATTTTTATACCAGAGGAAAAAATACTTACTGGATCCACCTCGCATTCCTCTAGCCGGTCTTGGACCACCACCGCGAACAGTGAGAGGTCTTTGTCCATATCCAGCAGCAGCGCCTTCCTTGTTATAGGTCGCCACAAGTGTTTCAGCTTCTGGTTTTCCTAGTTCCGGAAATTCTACCTCATTGAAAAGATCTCCTGCCTCTGGGAGTCGGAAACCAGCTAGAGTTTAAATTTTATATTAGTTTATGCATTTTAAATAATAAACGAGAGGAGACCTAACCACTTTTTTGCAATGGTAAAATAATTGAACATAATGCATAACTTAAATTCTACTGTTATTATTAGTACAGACAAAATCCGTGGTTGGTAATTTGATAAAGCTTTTGCAAAGTTTAAATAGAATGATTTGTGAATTTTTGTAATCTGAATTTGTACTACTCTTGAAATCTTTTTCGTTTTGTTTATGAAGTGGCTATTTGTAAATACTAGAAGTTTAGACAAAAGGAGAAATCTAGGAACCTTTCATGTCTAGGATAGTGGATTTAGGAACACTTTTTCCTTGCTCTTGTTCCCTAGATTTGATACGGTTTTGGTATTCTTCATCAGACGGTAGAACCACTACTGCCCGTCGTTTGAACCCTTCAAACCCTCCAGCCTTTCGACGTTGTACACTCGGCAATACATTGCTCTAAATCCATCAATCAACACAGAGACCCACCTCATTTAGTATTTCCATTTCATTTTGCCTTTGTTTTCATAATTTCCAATCCTTCAATTTATACTGTAACTGGCAAACTGGCATTTTTCATTTGTTTAAATGATTATCAAGTTGATAGTATCAACCTATTAATAATTAAAAACTGGTAAAATTAGTATCGTCGTAAAATTTTTTGGCCTGGTAGTCTCGAATTTGATGCTGAATACAGAGAAATTTCTTACACCACATGAGCACTAAACTACTCACAACACCACAAATTCTATTTTTTAAAGCATTTCCATGAAACTACGCGCTTACAATAATCAGCTTGCTATAATTTAGAGTTTTGTTTGATAAATTTCAAGCAGAGTCTTCCTAAGCATATTTCGTGTTTAATTCTACGCTGTTGAATAAATTTCACCATCCGGAAGGGCCAGACCACTGACCGCCCTTGCCTAAACATTGCCTACATTTTGTAAATGCTTGAGACTGAGACTACCAGGCCACACTCTTCATAAGTTCAATTTGAAGGTGTTTATGACTTGATGTGACAGATGTGAGTATTCGTAATATTAAATGTCGGAGCTCATTCCCACGGAATTGCATGTTGTGGATCTGCCGATGCACCTGCAAAAATTAATCACCTCTGACCAAGACAGTGCAGAGTTTCTATTAATAATTTAGAATTATTTTCCCATAGATCAAAGGATCTAACTTAGCTTGCGATTACAAGCAATTATTCTAGTCCCACTTGAGTACAATACAATTGTCTCTGAATCAAGTTCAAGACAGCTATCGCCGTCGCCAAGTTCATCACAATACATTTGTACTTTTGTTTCAATATTGTAGCCGGCCAGTTAATTGAAGTTTCTGGTTGATTGATTCCATTTTCACATTTTCAAGTTTCACTTTCACAGAGCAAATAGTTTTTGCATCCCACCCAGCTTTTTCCAGTCAGCCGCCATAGCCGATTCCCCACCCCTCCAATTCCAATCACAATTCCAATACAAACGTCTTACAATAATTTATAGCTGTTTCACTGTCAGTGTCAGTTGATTTCACATAAGATTTAGTAGTTCATTTTAGCATTTTTATTTTTATCCACCTCTCTATTGCACCGTAAGTGCGTTATTTAATATTTTAGGTCAAGTTGCAGGGATAGGTTTTAAGTGTTCCGAAATTCATTTAATTTAGGGATGTTAGGGTTAGGATATTGAAGTAACAAGTAAGAGTGAGAAATCTCAACATGTGAGAGTTTAGGATTTATGCTATTGGCACCATGATTATCTTAGGTTTATTATTATATTGCACCCAGCAACTGAATTATGAAATGATCTGCTGATTCTCATCACCACTAGTATTTTGATTGCCTTTGCAAGAATCCACTCAATGTGTACAACCACCGTCGTACATTAATTTCTGTCTGTCACCGTTTGAATTGAGTTCAATTTTTGATGAGCAACACTTGAGCATGAGTTGAGATTTCCAATTTCCATCTAAAACTCTGGCACTTTTTGTCTACATTCGTGCAACTCAGGCTCAGCCTGGAGTTCTCATATCTGAGTCATCAGACTCTCTTCATGTTTAGGTCTAAGAAGACCCACGACGAATTATTTTCTATTAGTTGTCATTCTTCTACCCACAACGGGATTTAGAAGCTTACCTTTAAGCTTTGGATGATCGGCGATCGAAATTAATAATCCTTTTAAAAATCTAAACATGAAGTGTACCTTCAGGAAAAGCAGGACCTTAAGAGTCCGCCCCTTTCCATGTTGACGATAATTTCAAATTCAAATCAGAGTTGAATAATGCTAGTGCTACTACAAACTACAGTGATTGGATTTCAAATTCCAAATTAGTTTTGTCCTATTAACTTAGACCTTAGACGTACCATTTTTGTTAAATGCCAGCCAGACAGAATAAAAAAATCACACCTGATCGGCCCAATCCTTGGCCGAGATAGTTTTCATCTAAAAAACAATTACCTGATCCAGTATGTAATTCCTTCTTCGAGTTGGTGCGATGTCCACAAGTTTTTCTACAAATTTTCCTGCTTTCATGAGGAGTCCAGTGACAGCAATGTCCTTTATAACTCTTTCGACCACAGTAGAAGTCCCCAGAATATTAAAGTGCTGCTCAGGAAGACTCAACTTCTTTTCTTTCGCCCATCTAGTCTTTCCAGAGCAAGCCATGCCGCACAGCATTATGAACTGAAAATAAAATATACAAAATGGTTAATTAAAGATAAACGCAAATACAAACAACTATTCAAAAATTGACATTTAATTTAACATGTCAATTGGACAAGGCTGTGCAAATTCAATTTACGCATTACCTCACATTCTCCTTTTGTTTCTGCTCGTGTTGGGCCTCGAATTCGGTTTGGCGAATCTTCATTTACTTGGCCAACCATTTGGTAACCTTCCAATAGGGGATGTGATGGTTCTGATGCTCCAAAATTGGCTTCGAACGTTGCATTTCTCACAAGAATATGTGGAAATAAAATTTTCCCTTCCAAATCCGCCTTTGGTATTTGTATTGGATTTCCGATAATCAATCCGTTCTTAGTGAATTTGATCTCAACAGGATCGTTCTCAAAATTCTATTATATAAAAAATAGTTCCATTAGGCACACACACAGTAAGCGCTAATCAAAGTGGCAATTCATTTTCTCACCAAATAAGAAGCAACGACATCATCTTTGGCAAATCCTTCTCCGCCACCTCTGGGAGTCTCATTGTTGATAATAAATTTGCCACAGCTGTCATAAGCAAAAGAATTTTTTTCTTCTCCTAGAAAATAAATTGTTGAATACATTTAATATAAATGATGTTGAGAAAATTCAAAAATGTTTCAGGGTACAATTTATGACATACCCAGCTGGAGATCGCTGAGTAGATCAGACCATCCGATGCGAACAACATGCTTGGCAGCATTAGTTCCAAGATCCGCCTTAATGTCCTTGCTTCCAACCCATTTCACTTCAAAACAAACTTTTCCACCTGTAAAACCATGTGTTGCCTTTGCTCCTGCATAAGCCCATGGAAATTCTTCAAAAACTATCTGCTCTGCCTTCAGAAAATCAGTTTCAGATATCCGAAGATTCAGGTCCGATTTGTCTGGATGAAAAAGAAACAAAAATTAATGGATGATGTCTGTCATAAGTCAAGTAAATTCAGAGACAGTAGTAAAATACTTACACCAATCAAGTACAACACCTTTCCCTTCAAAGTCTGGCTCATTCTCAACAATGACTCTGGGTTTTCGTTCTTCAGCTCTAAACTTTTTCGTTTTCCTTCCCTCCTCAGCTGGAGCAATTCCATTAGTCGAAACCTCCAATTTCCTTTTCTTCTCTTCCCGACCTTCCTCAGTATCCATTGCCTCAACGGCAGCAGCAGCCTGACTAGGTTCGGATTTTACGCTTGTTTCTCCAGTGGCTACAGCTGCAGGAACTTCTCCAGCCGGAGCAGCTTCACCTGGTCCAGGATTAGTATTTGCTGCNGCCTCAACGGCAGCAGCAGCCTGACTAGGTTCGGATTTTACGCTTGTTTCTCCAGTGGCTGCAGCTGCAGGAACTTCTCCAGCCGGAGCAGCTTCACCTGGTCCAGGATTAGTATTTGCTGCGGGTACTGCAGGAGCCGCCGTTGGATTGGCAACTTTTGCTATTTGTGGTAAAATTGGTACTTGTAAAATGTTCAAAATTCGTGCCGGTAAATTTTTCCCTGATTGTTCACCTGAATTTGGTGTCGATCCTGAGATGACAGGAGGCGAAGGTAGTGTGGGTTTGGTTGGTGATGCCCCACCAGTAGTTGCTTGTGATGGTAATGTTGCAGATGGAATTACAGGTTTATGAGGACTGGCAGCAGGTGCAGGCGTAACCTTTTGCGGACTTAAGGCGGGGGTCACAATTTTTTCAGGTGAGACTGAAACTGGCGCTGGTGCTGCAGCTGTCAGGACTTTTTGTGGAGACACAGGAGCAGAAATCACCTTTTGTGGAGATATAGGAGCAGGAGTAACAACCTTTTGCGGTGATACAACAGGAGCGGAAACAGCCCTTTGGGGTGATACAGGTGCTGGTGCAGCAACTACCTTTTGTGGTGATAATGGAGCAGGTTTTAATGGAGATACGGGTCTAACAATAGTAGTAGTATCATCCGCCTTCGGTGGTGTGTCAGGTATCCCACTCCTTGTTGATCTTGATGGGGTCAACGGTGCTGTTGTTTGGATTTTCTCCCCATCTGGGGATCCCATGATACCGACAGGTTGCTGTTGCCCTGAAATTGGTACAGCAGCAGCAGACGGTTGGAAAGAATTTTCTGCTGACCCAGTAATTGCTAATGCATCCAAAAGACGCTCAACTAAAATTGCTTTAACTCCACGAGCATCCAAATTACGGGAGGTCAGTTCTGCCCTCAGCTCTACTACCTTCATCTTTTGAACTTCTTCCACCGTCAACATCATGACGAATCTATGTAATAAACAAAATCTTCTGAGTTTCCGTCCGTCTACGATTTTCGCCTTCCTGTCTAATTTTAACACTACAAAAACAATTAAGAATCTCACCTTTAGTAAGACAAATGTTAGCAAAATTTCCCCAAACAGGTATAAGAATTCACTCACTACGCAGTTAGTTTAATTTAATTCTAGAGATTGACAGCGAATTGAATTGGAGTGGAAAAATTGCCAAGCAAAAAAAATCGAATGATGCCGGAATGACAGACCGCCAACTCCGCGCAACGACGCGACGCCAAAATAATTTTATAGCCCAACCTACTTCCCAAGAAAATCATGTGTTATGGCCCATCCTTAAAAACTACACAAAAGATCAACAATGAATTTTTTTGATCGTTCTCGAAATTTTATTCGTTTTTCGAGTCCTAAAAATTTAATTTAAAAGAATTAATCCTCTCATTTCACACAGTTCCACTGCACCACGAAGTTTCAAAAACAACATAGATTTTGTAAATTAAAATTAACTAAAATAATATATGTAAAATGTTTCACCTTAATTAATGACTTGTTTTGTAAATGGACTTGACTCGAAAGCGTACGTATTTCAGCTAACATTTTGTAAATATACCAATATATCTCAATCCCAATACCATTCCACAACCCACGAACCCACCCAGACCTTTCCTCATTGTTAAAGTGACAAGTTAATAATTCATCAGCGTCCAAAACTCAGAATCCTTTAAACAGTTTCAAAACAGTCAATTTCCACTTACATTGAGTTAGGTACTTACTTACAGAGTAAAAGTGAATGAAGGATTCGAAAAATCTTGAAATATTTAAGTCAATATCTTTTTTGTCACAGTTATACGTATTCGCTGCCTGACAATAAGGCGGCGACCCAAGTAGCAAACAACTGGGTATCAGAATTTGGCTGTCACCTTAATGGTGCAAAAATGCAAATGGTTCATTAACACTGCAAATTACAATTGCCATTCCCAAGTTGTCTTCTTAGTCACGGACAGGTAGACCCCTAGTCCAGTCCAGAATCGTAGAGATAGAAAATGTTATCTTAGAGTTTAAATAGTAAATCTCACAATGCTAACCGCGTTAAACTTGTTACATCTACAATGTACACACTAATCCAATAGCGTTTCCTAAATGGTAGTAATACTACGATAACGGGAATACATTCGAGTTCACAGCATTTGTTTTTGGCAGCTAGACTCGACAAAAATTGCGAATGTTGCGATACTAAAACCCCTCTTTCAACACATTACATTTGTCACTCTAAAATATAATTACAATAAATTGTTACGATTTACGACCTCAGGAATAAAGTGGCGATAATTATATAAAATGACTTTAAAAACGAGAAATTCAAATTATTAAATATTTGGTCGGAAATGATCAAACTTAAATTAATTATTATGAATCATTAATTTTGCTTCTCAGACGATTTCCACCATTTTTTTCCCGGAAAGTCCACCTTTTGATAAACGTATCCCGCCTTATATGATGGATACAGTCCAATCTAAACATGAAAAAATATGTTAAGAATGATGATTTGAAAACGTTAAGATTTGTCCAATAATACCTTATTCGTGCGCTGATTAGTTCCCTTGGACATTCCATTCCAATGATTTCCAGCCACAGCAATTTTATCCCCGATCCTTAATTCTATTTCATTGGGATGTACTGGATAATGATCCTCTTTGGCCACTTGAGGTAACCCCAGTCCTCCACCGTAGTAATAAATATCATCCAGCGATATAAATCTTTGTGAGGCATCTGCATGGCGAGATTGTAAAATCTCATATGCCAATCTACAGACCTAAATTGCAAAATCAAGAATATAGAATTTTACTCTTGTATTCGAACGAGGCTTGCAATATGTTCAAGTTACCTGAGAGGAAAAGGTACAGATGATTAAATCACATTCAGCCAATAAAAATACATCCTTGATTATCCCAAGAAGTCCATTATAACGTTGAGACACGGCAGCAGATTGAGCCACTCCTTTATCACCCAAAATCTCCCAGTCCTCTGCAGTGTACCTGTTATTTATTTAAGGAACCAATTAAAATATTCCCTAATCACCAAAACGTTTAGTCATTGTAATAAAAAAACTTACTTTTTCATGGCTTCTGTGATTACTCCAGGATCGTCTGAAGCTATGAAGACTCTTCTCTTTACGTTGTTACCTTTAACTCGTTTTATAATGTCAAAATACTCTTCGGCATGGTCCATATATTCCTTCAACGTATGGTAGGATGCTTCAGTTCCAATTTTATCAGTGCGTCTCACATGGATCCTGGCAATATTATATCAACGGATACGATAAGCATATGTACCGTATGTCCCGTAAATAACTATCTTTTTTGTTTACACTAATTATGCAAAATAATTTGCCGTCTATGTTGAGGTCAGGTGTCATTAAAATCCACTCTATGATAATTGTGTGGAGTATT